>CAUYQU010084249.1:0-49816 GCA_963574635.1 Cheracebus regulus | reverse complement strand
GTGTGGCTCCTCTGCCGGGAATCTCCCGGTCTGTGGGCAACAAAAATTCGTCGGAAAGTGCGGCGTCCACTCGTTCTCTGCGCTTTCACTGGGAGCTACATTCCTGAGCTGTTGCTAATCGGCCATCTTGGATCTCTCCATATTTCTTTTTTTAATACAGTCTCAGGCATCTGATACTTCAAGACTTTCCTCCATGTTATAAATTTTCTTTTCTTTCTTTAGTTTTTTGGAGACAGAGTCTTGCTGTGTTGCCCAGGCTGGAGTGCAGTGGAGCAATCTTGGCTCACTGCAGCCTCAGCCTCCCTAGTAGCTGGGACTACAGGCACATGCCACCATGCCTGACTAAGTTATGTATTTTGGTTTTTTTTTGAGACAGAGTCTCTCTCCATCACCAGGCACCAGGCTGGAGTGCAGTGGTGCAACCTCGGCTCACTGCAACCTCCACCTCCTGGGTTCAAGCAATTCTCTTGTCTCAGCCTCCCGAGTAGCTGGGACTACAGGTGCGCGCCACCACACCCAGCTAATTTTTTCGTATTTTTAGTAGAGATGGGGTTTCACCACGTTGGCCAGGATGATCTCGATCTCTTGACCTCGTGATCTGCCCGCCTCGGCCTCCCAAAGTACTCGGATTACAGGCATGAGCCACCGTGCCTAGCCAGTTTTCTATTTTTAGTAGACATGAGGTTTCACCATGTTGGCCAGGCTGGTCTCGACCTCCTGGCCTCAGGTGCTCTGCTCACCTTGGCCTCCAAAACATTGGGGTAGAGGTGTGGGCTACAACTCCTGGCCCATGTTATAGTTTTCTTATTCTCTCCACAATTCTGCAAATAACATTTCTTAAGATTTTCATTCACATATATATCTGTGAATTGTCTGATGAAAATGCATTAAAATATGTATTTGGGAAGTAAAAGAATAGTTGGCCTTGACATGAGGGGAAAGAAAGAAAGGCCATGAGAAAAGATATGAAGCAACACAGATTTAGCATATTTAGAATGAGTAAGGAATAATAAAAGTCAACTAAGTAAGTACAGTTGATTATTTAGTACCTATGATATGCTAGTACCTTATAATTGAGTGATGAAACAATCAGGGATTGTGTCTGCTCTTGGGGAAGTTTAGGGCAATGTAGATAAAGAGAATATCAAATAAAAAATTAACAATATCATAATTGACAACAAAGGAATGGATTGTTGAACATTAAACAAGAGACACAAAGGCCAGGCACAATGGCTCATGCCTGTAATCCCAGCACTTTGGGAGGCCAGAGTTGGAGGATCACTTGAGCCCAGGAATTGAAGACCAGCCTCGGCAACATAGCAAAACCCCATCTCTACAAAAAATAAAAATGGAAAAAATTACCCATTCGTGGTGGTGCATGCACGCCTATGTTCCCAGCTAGTAGAGCAACTGAGGTGGGAATATCACTTGAGCCCAGGAGGTTGAGGCTGCAGTGAGTCATGTTCTCATCACTGCACTTGTGCCTGGGTGACAGAGTGAGACCTTATCTCAAAGAAAACAAAGAGAAAGACAGAGAGAGATACATGGGCTGGGCACGGTGGCTCATGCCTGTAATCCTAGCACTTTGGGAGGCTGAGATGGGGGGATCACTGGAGCCCAGGAGTTCGAGATCAGCCTGGGCAACACAGTGAGACCCTGTCTCTACACATAATTTTAAAATTAGGTGTGGTGTTGCGCATCTTTCATCCCAGTTACTTGAGAGGCTCAGGTGGGAAGATTGCTTGAGTCCAAAGAGTACAAGGCTGCAGTGAACTATGATTGGGCTACTGTACTTCAACCTGAGTGATAGAGCAAGATCCTGTCTTGATGATTGATTGATTGCTAGATGGACAGATAGATAAGATAGAGAGACAGAGTTAGCAGGTACTGCCTTTCTAAAGAAAGAACATTTATCCTGAAACATAAAGGATAAGAAGGATTCAGCCTGCAAAATGTCTAAGTCTAAGGACTCTTGAACGGTTAAACAGTCTGTGGAAAGCATGAGTGTTGGGGGAATTTGTACAGTTGGCCCTTTGTATCCGTGGGTTCTGCATTAATGGATTCAACCTTCCTCAGATCAAACATATATTTGTAAATTTTATGTGTACTGACCACACACAGACTTTTTTCTGTCATTATATTCTAAGCAATATAGTAAAACAGCTATTCACATAGCATGTACATTGTATTAGGTATTGTAAGTAATCCAGAGATGATTTAAAGTATACGGTAAGATGTGTATAAGTTATGTGCAAATACTATGCCATTTTATATCAGGGACTTGGGCATCTATATCTGGGTTGGTTTTTGGTATCTTCAGGGGGTCCTGGAACTGAACCTCCACAGATACCGAGGGACAACTGTACTATATTCTAGGTGTTGAAAAGATGGACTGTGATAGAGAATAGGAAGCAAAGAGTTGTTGTTTTGACATGAAGCCTCCTAGGTAAGCAGGAGTCCTTGGAAAGGGGTGTGTATTTTATTGTAAGAACAATGAAAACTCACTTGAGGAACTTAAAGGATGTATTCTTAAACACTGACCTGCATCGAAATCAGTGACAGGTTTGGAATAAAAATGTCAAGGTTTTTCCTCTCTCAGTTCTAATTCACTTGGTCTTCAACAGTGCCAAGATAGCAGATTTGGAACAAGTTTGTCAAAGATTCTGGCCCCCACCTAAATGTTACATATGTCCTCAATCAGTAATTTTGGTATCTTACATAAACTCTCATATACCTCTGAACTCTTCTTCTTGGCCTTTTTCCAATTTTATAACCGTATTTTTGAATTCTATATGCCATTCACTTATTGTGAGTGTTGGCTTTTTGTTTCATAAAGTTTCTTGTTCTCTGATATAGAAATACAAAGGTTTTTTTTGTTGTTGTCCTCTTTTGTTTCAGATTTGGATTTACAGTGTGAGATAATCAGCTACATAGAAGTACCCACTTATGATACAGATATATCCTCTACACAACATCAGAGCATATATCAGAGAGAGAAACTCTATGAATGTAAGAAATGTCATAAGAAATTTAGTAGTGGTTATCAACTTATTCTCCACCGCAGTTTTCATATTATTGAGAGACCCTATGAATGCAAAGAGTGTGGGAAGAACTTTCGTAGTGGCTATCAACTTACTCTACATCAAAGATTTCATACTGGCGAGAAACCCTATGAATGTACAGAATGTGGGAAGAACTTTAAAAGTGGTTATCAACTGACTGTGCATCAGAGATTTCATACTGGTGAGAAAACCTATGAATGTAGGCAGTGTGGGAAGGCCTTTATATATGCCTCACACATTGCTCAGCATGAGAGAATTCACAATGGTGGGAAGCCTTATAAATGTCAGGAATGTGGGAAGGCCTTTAGTCAAGCTAGACACCTTAGAATTCATCAGAGAGTTCATACTGGCAAAAAACCATATAAATGTAAGGAATGTGGGAAGACTTTTAGTAGGCTTTCAAATCTTGCTGAACATGGACAGATTCATACTGATGAGAAGCCATACATATGTGAGAAATGCGGAAAGGCCTTTAGAAGAGGTCATCAGCTCACTGTACACCAGAGTGTTCATACCGGTAAAAAACCATATGAGTGTAAAGAATGTGGGAAGGGCTATACCACTGCCTCATACTTTCTTCTACATCAGAGAATTCATAAAGGTGGAAAACCCTATGAATGTAAGGAGTGTAAGAAAACCTTTACTTTGTATAGAAATCTTACTCGGCATTGGAATATTCATACTGGTGAGAAACTTTATGAATGCAAGCCATGTGGGAAGACCTATACTACTGTTTCAAAACTCTTTCAACATCAGAAAACTCATACTGGTGAGAAACCCTATGAATGTAAGGAATGTGGAAAAGCCTTTAGCTTATATGGCTACCTTAAACAACATCAGAAAATTCATACTGGCGTGAAACGCTTTGAATGTAAGGAGTGTAAGAAAACCTTTACTTTGTATAGAAATCTTACTAGACATCAGAATATTCACACTGGTAAGAAACTTTTTGAATGTCAGGAATGTGGGAAGGCCTATAGTACTGGCTCAAACCTTATTCAACATCAGAAAACTCATACTGGTGAGAAACCCTATGAATGTAAGGAATGTGGAAAGACCTTTAGCTTGTATGGATATCTTAATCAACATCAGAAAATTCATACTGGTGTGAAACCCTATGAATGTAAGGTATGTAGAAAAACCTTTACTTTCTATAGAAATCTTACTCTACATCAAAGTATTCATACTGATGAGAAACCTTTTGAATGTAAGGAATGTGGGAAGACCTTTAGACGTAGTTCACACCTTACTGCACATCAGAGCATTCATGCTGATAAAAAACCCTATGAATGTAAAAAATGTGGAAAGGCCTTTAAAATGTATGGCTACCTTACACAACATCAGAAAATTCATACTGGTGGAAAACCTTATGAATGTAAAGAATGTGGCAAGGCCTTTAGTCGTGCTTCAAACCTTGTTCAACATGACAGAATTCATACTGGTGAGAAACCCTATGTGTGCAAGCAGTGTGGAAAAACCTTCAGATATAGTTCAGCCCTTAAAGCCCATCAGGGAATTCATAGGAGTATAAAAGTCTAAGACCATAAAGAGTATGAGAGCACCATTCATTATCAGACAGTCCACACTAGTGAGAAATGATGGAATGTTAATCTTATAGGTATGTCTTTAGCAAATGAGAGAATTAAAATGCAGTTCTTGCCACATTAGAAAGCATTCAATATCAGTCCTGTTTTAATGGAACATCTGACTATTCAATGGTAAATTAAGAGAAAAAAAAACCAGGAATGCCAATTTCTTCATGCCTACAACATTCATGGCATATATTTTTTTATAAACTCATTAAGTAAAAGGATGAGGAAAAGCCTTTCATACTAGATTTCAATGGCTATATTACAAATGACCCCAAGACTTAATGTCTTATCACAACAATAAACATCACTCATAGGTTCGGAGGTTCAGAAATTCGGAAGAGGCTTAACAGGGTGCTTTTGGATTGGGTTTTCCATGAGCTTGCAGTCTTCTGAAGGCTTGTTAGGGATGAAGGATCTATTTTCCAGATGGCTCGCTCACACTGGCTGGCTTAGAGAGTGAGAGTGCCAGGAGAAAGCTGTTCTCATCCACAGTGGTTTCAATTTAGATGAGGAAATCCTGGACTGAGAGTAATTGATGCTACAAATGAATGAGACTTTGGAGCTGCTTTTTTTTTTTTTTTTTTTTTTTTTTTTTGAGACAAGGTCTTGCTCTGTCACCCAGGCTGGAGTGCAGAGGCATGACCATAGCTCACTGCAGCCTTGAATTTCTGGGCTCAAGCAATTTGGGGGGCTCTTTGAACATATTTTGCATGTCGTAGAAATATAAGCAGTTTGTACTCAGAGTGCCAATCGTAGTGTTTCAAAAATATGCCCTCAAATTCTTTGAAACTCCACCCTTCAAACTTGAAGTCTGGTCAGGCATGGTGGCTCATGCCTATAATCGCAGCACTTTGGGAGAATGAGACAGACGGATCACCTGAGGTAGTTCAAGACCAGCCTGACTAACATGGTGAAACTCCATCTCTACTAAAAATACAAAATAAAAAAACTAGCCAGGCTTGATGGCACATGGCTGTAGTTCTAGCTACTAGGGAGGCTGAGGCAGGGGAATCCATTGAACTTGGGAGGCAGAGGCTGCAGTGAGCCGAGATCGCACTACTGCACTCCAGCCTGGGCAACAGAGTGAGACTTCATCTCAAAAACAAACACAAAACATAAAAAAATCTGAACTCAAATTCCCCTCCCTTTGCATGTGAGCTGAACCTAGTCACTTGCTTCTAAATGAACAGAATCTTAAGGATCACTTTCCCCTGATGTTCATGCTCACTTATTCATTCACTCTCACGCAAATCAAGCCTCCTCTACCTTGGGCTTCTGCAGAGGCTGCTGACAAAACCTTTTATAGAAATTTCATTGAATGGTGATTCTCTTAATTCTCACATTAGACATTTCTGGAGTCTAAACCAAGGGTTTCTTTGGAGAACAGATAACCTGCTGCGAAGTCCCCCCACTGCTTCCTCTCTGAAATAATCATTGTGTTAATGTTGAGGCCATGCTTCCCATGGGCTGCCCCCAGTCACTTTTCTGACCGTAGCAGAAGTATTCATGCTAGTCGATTCTTATGAAACTCAGACCCTTCAGCTGGTGAACTGTGAATCAGTTTCCCATCAGCCAGGCTTAAACTGTCTTCATACCACCCTGCCTTTTCAGTTATTCTACCAATCTTGCTTCATCCCCCTCCTTCAGAGTCATCAGTCTTGTACCATGGCCTCAAAGCTTTCACGACCTTCCCTGGACCTAGTTTTCATTCTTAGCCCCTTCCTTCTTCTTTCTGATCTGATCTTGTTTTTAGCTTTTCAGAACATCAGTTTGAACACATACCCTCAGCTTACCTATACACTATGTTTCCCTAACAATGCCGTGGATTTTATCTTTGTCCAGAGACCATTTCTGAAGTTTAGCATCATTTGCTTTCTGGAGAGGCTGGGAGTTTCCAAAACCAAGTCCTGGTTCACTTCTGTTTAACAGTCTTCTTCTAGCTTATCTCACTTCTTGCATTTTAAGCAACAAGAAGCCAGGAGGCACCTTCAACATTCTGCTTGGAAGTCTCCTAAGCTAAATTACTCATTTTTGTTCATGTTTTTGTTTCTTAAAGACACAATCTTGCTTTGTCACCTAGGTTGGAGTGCAGTGGTGTGATCATAGCTCACTACAACCTTGAACTCCTGCAACCTTGAACTCCTGGGCTTAAGTGATATACCTGCCTCAGCCTCATGAGTACCTAGGACTACAGGTGTGTGCACAACTACACCTAGCTAATTCTTTTTTTTTTTTTTTTTTTGATAGAGATGAGGTCTCCCTATCTTGCCTGAGCTGGTCTCAAACTCTTGATCTTCCTACCTTGACCTCCCAAAGTGCTGGGATTATAGCATGAGCCTGGCCCCATTACACAGTTCTTTAGGTATTATTTTATACTTTTCAAAGTTACCACATGCAGCAATGTTGCTAACTTTCTATTACATAACAAGAATCCCTTTCCTCCTGGTCTCTAGTAACATTTTTCAGTTTTCTTTAAGCCCTCACTAGGAGCCTCTTCAAAAATATCCAGATTTCTGCTAATAGTATTTTTGAGGCCCTTCCAATTTCCACCCAGTTTGTGGTCCCAATGCCCCTCTGACATTTTTAGCTTTTTGTTTCAATAGCATCCCTTGTCTAGGTACTGAAATATGTTTGTTATCTGATGCCACATTCCAAAGAACCTGAAGAACTAGTGGCTTAAAATGCCAATAAAAGTATATTTTTCTCACAGTTTCTGTGAGTCAGAAATTTGGGAGAAGGTAAGCTAGACAATTCTGGCTCCAAGTGTCTCAAGAGGTTGTGCTTATTTAAAGGCTTGACTACACTTGGAGGATATGTTTTCAAATATGGCTTAGTTATGTGGCTGTTAAGTTTATACTGGCAAGTTGTTTCTTCTCCCGTGGGGCCTTGTCCATAAGCTGCTTGAGTGTGCTTGTGATGTGACATTTGGCTTTTCTCAGATGTGATCCTTTTTATAATCTCCCTTTGGAAGTTAGTTCTGCCACATTCTATTTATTAGCAGCAAATCACTAAGTCTGGCCTATATTCAATAAGAAAGGAATTAAATTTCACCTTTTTTTTTTTTTTTTTTTGAGGCAGGACATCTTACTGTCAGCCAGGCTGGAGTGCATATGGCTCACTGCAGCCTCAATCTCCTGGGCTTCAGCGATCCTCCTGCTTCAGTTTCTCGAGTAGCTGGGACTACAGGTGTGTGTCACCATGCCCAGCTAATTTTTAAATTTTTTAGAGATGGGGTCTCACCAAGCTGCCCAGGCATGTCTCAAACTCCTAGGCTCAAGCAGTCCTCCCACAGAGCTCCAAAAGTGCTGAGATTATGGGTGTGAACCACTGTGCCCTGCCCAATTTTACCTTTTAAAGAGAGAAATACCAGACAAGATCGGGCACATTCAGGGTGGTATCGCTGTAGACTAAAGAAAGAAAAATAGCAAAACATTTGCAGACATATTTTTAATTTTAAATCACCACACCTGACACCACTCAATCATTGTTAAAGTCTCAAAAATTAGCACTAATAAACTAACTTGTTAATGTCACACATGCAATAGTGTTTTTAGCCATAGCACATGCCTTACCTGTCATCACTGCCACTTAACTCCCTGTGTGTCATTGGCCAAGATATTTGTCATCTATGGGAACTATTTGCAAAGTGTAATCAAGAGCCCACATGAAAGCCAGGCATGGTAGTGCACACCTGTAGTCCCAGCTACTCGGGAGGCTGAGGTAGGAGGATTGCTTGAGGCAAGGAGTATGAGGCTGCAGTGCTCTATGATGGTGCCTGTGAGTAGCCAGTGCACACCAACCTGGCTTTTTTAGGCCCTGTCTAAAAAGAAAAAAAATTACATGATAGTAATTTTCCCAGATTATTTTGTGTATAGCCATATACTCAATATATAGGAGCTATTGGCTGGGTGCAGTGGCTCACACCTGTAACCCCAGAACTTTGGGAGGCCAAGTCAGGTGGAGCATGAGATCAGGAGATCTAGACTATCCTGGCAAACATGGTGAAATCCTGTGTCTACTAAAAATCAGAAAATTAGTCGGACATGGTGGCACACACCTGTAGTCCCAGCTACTCGGGAGGCTGAGGTAGGAGAATCTCTTGAACCCAGGAGGCGGAGGTTGCAGTGAGCTGAGATCACGCCACTGCACTCCAGTGTGGGTGACAGAGCAACACCCCATCTCAAAAAAAAAAAATTAAATAAATAAATAAATATGAGCTATTATAGATGTCATCATTATTTGTGTTGCTGATAATTTTTATGAAAGATTCAAATGGTGTAATTAATTTAGAACAGCTTCTTAAAGCCACTCATCTGTTATTAAATTTTATGTAATTGTGGAAATTGAGAATGTTATTTTTGTGTGTGTAAAGATTTTGGCCAGGCACAGTGGCTCACACCTGTAATCCCAGCACTTTGGGAGGCCAAAGCGGGCGGATCCCCTAAAGTCAGAAGTTTAAAACCAGCCTGGACAACATGGTGAAACTGTCTTTTCTAAAAATACAACAATTAGCCAGTCATGGTGGCACACATCTGTAATCCCAGCTACTCGGGGCTGAGACATGAGAATCTCTTGAACCCGAGAGGCAGACGTTGCAGTGAGCCGAGATCGCACCGCTACACTCCAGCTTAGGTGACAGAGCAATATTTCATCTCAAACAAAAAGAGATTTTTCCACGTCTTGTTTTGCTTTTGTTTTTTTCATCTTTTGTAGAGATGGGGTCTCAGTATGTTGCCTAGGCTGGTCTCGAACCCCTGGGCTCAAGCAGTCCTTCTGCCTCAGCTTCCCAAATTATTGGGATTACAGGCATGAGCCACTGTGTCTGGCCAAGATTTTGATAACAGCCAACAATTAATATTCTCTGTTGATAATTTAAGATAAAGTAGGAATTAATAATGGGCTATCAAGAAGTAAATTGTTCTCTTGGAGGTTTTTCCTAAATTTGAAATGTATATTTTAACGTATAGAAAAATTGAAAGAATTGTTTAGCAACCTGCCATATATGTTTACATTCATGTTGTTTGCTTTATTTTATTTCAGCTCTTTATAGCTGCCTATGTATGGGTTATTTCTGCATCATTTGACAGTAAGTTGTAGCTATCATGGCACTTGGCCTTTAAATATATGCAAATTTCATGGATAAATGTGATACTATAATCATATTGGAAAAACTTAATAATTTCTATAATGTCTTCAAATATGTACCCAAAGATTTTTATATAGCTATTTATTTTCTAATCAGTATTCATTCTTGGTTAACTCATTGCATTTGGGATTTTTTAAAATTTATTTTTCTCTAGGATAGTATCTCCACTTTTTCATGCTTTTGCTTTTTTTTTTTTTTTTTCCTTTTGGAGATGGAGTTTTGCTTTGCTGCCAGGCTGGAGTGTAGTGGCGCATCTCAGCTCACTGCAACCTCCACCTCCTAGGTTCAAGCAGTTCTCCTGCCTTAGCCTTCCAAGTATCTGGTACTACAGGCGTGCACCATCATAACACAATGTATCTAAGAATTACCTTGGAACTTGCATTTCTATTAATATTACCTACTAAGACTTAGGGCTGTGTGCTGCAGCTCACGCCTGAAATCCCAGCACTTTGGGAGGCCAGGGCAGGGAGATCACCTGAGGTCAGGAGTTCGAGACCAGCCTGACCAACATGGAGAAACCTTGTCTGTACTAAAAATACAAAATTAGCCGGGCGTGGTGGCACATGCCTGTATTCCCAGCTACTCGGGAGGCTGAGGCACAAGAATCGCTTGAATCAGGGAGGCAGAGGTTGTAGTGAGCTGAGATGGCACCATTGCACTCAAGCCTGGGCAACAAAAGCAAAACTCCGTCTCAAAAAAAGAAAGAAGTTTGAGACCAGCCTGGCCAACATGGTGAAAACCCATCTCTACTAAAAATACAAAAATTAGCTGGGCATGGTGGCGCATACCTTTAATCTCAGCTGCTGCAGAGGCTGAGGCAGGAGAATCACTTGAACCTGGAAGTGGAAGCTGCAGTGAGCCAAGGTTTTGCCACTCCATTTCAGCCTGGGCAACAGAGCGAGACTCCATCTCAAAAAAAGAAAAGAAAAGAAAACACAAACCACGTTTGGGACATGAAACCATAAACTGAAATGCTGCCAAGACCTAAAGGAATGACCTCAAACTGAAATTTCGGCTGTCTGTCACGTGATTAATCCCTAAGGGAATGCAGTCAGCTCACATGATGATAGACAAGAAACTACCTTTTCTGTACTCAGTACTTTTACTTTATTATTAAATGAAAAACCTAAATTATTTTGTTTTGTTTTTGGGACATAGTTTCACTCTTGTTGCCTAGGCTCGAGTGCAATGGCACGATCGTGGCTCACTGCAACCTCTGCCTCCCAGGTTCAGCCTCCCAAGTAGCTGGGATTACAGGGCTGTGCCACCATTCCTGGCTAAATGTTTTTGTATTTTTAGTAGATATGGGATTTCTCCATGTTGGTCAGGCTGGTCTCAAAACTCCTGACCTCAGGTGATCCTCCCGCCTCAGCCTCCTAAAATGCTGGGATTATGGTGAGCCACCATGCCCGGCCTAAATGTTTTTAAACTCTCATACTGATCAGTATTTAGGTTATAGATAATTTTTTAAAACTACTTAGACTGTTATTTCAGAGGAGTCTGTAAATAACAAGACTGTATAATTGCGGTCATAGCTGATGTATATACTTGGATCTTTTCTAAATGCTCCTCTGTTTTTTTTTTTTTTTGTTTGAGACAGAGTGTCACTCTGTCACCAGGCACCAGGCTGGAGTGCAGTGGCGCAACCTCGGCTCACTGCAACCTCCACCTCCCGGGTTCAAGCAATTCTGCCTCAGCCTCCCGAGTAGCTGAGACTACAGGTGTGCGCCACCAGGCCCAGCTAATTTTTTTGTATTTTTAGTAGAGATGGGGTTTCACCATGTTGGCCATAATGGTCTCCATCTCTTGACCTTGTGATCCGCCTGCCTCGGCCTCCCAATGCTCCTCTATTCTTATAATCTCTAGTCTGGTCAGCTGTAAATAAAAGTAGCCTGTAACTCCACGTGTCCACCTAAAAATATATATATATTTTTAACTAACCCATGAAGTATCTTTTATATGTATTTATTGGCCAATCATACTGTGACTTTCCTGTTTGTTTCTTTTGCCCATTTTCTCTACCTGCTAATTTATGAATACACACGCATACTCTAGGTCTTGATTCTGTTGTTATTTTATATATAATATCCTTTTCTTGGAGCGTAACATTGTAAAGTACATTCATGATTTTTCTGATACTGATAGTTTTCCCCCATACTATTATATTATATTTGGGCATTGCCAGTATCAGTCTAACCATAAGCTGGTAATCTATTTATATTTTTAATAGTATGTGAGATTTCTATGTATTCAGTGAGATTTTCTATAAATGGAAATGAATTTTCTTTTTAAATCATTATTATTTCTTTACTTTTATTAAAATAAATATGATTATGTCAAGTATTGGGGTAATAGCCAGCATCTTAGTTGTTTAACCAGTTTAATGGAAATGAGTACAATATTTTACCATTCAACTAATATTTACTTTGTTATATGCAAGTATGCTCTATAATTAGGGCTTCTTTTTTCTTTTCAAATGCCATCACATCTTTTGCTTTGTTCATATATCATTCTCCTTTCTATTTTGATGTTATAATTCATACTGATTTCTTGTTTTAAACCATTTCTGAAATATAATATGCTCAGTTATGATATATTATTGTTTTGATAAGCTGCTCTATTTATCTTAATGAATATTTCATTCAGGATTTTTGTACAAATATTCAAAATTGATATTAATATTATTAGCATTCATATATTAACATTCAAAATTAATAATATTTTTAAATTTTTGTTATTGCCATTATTTGTTTATTAAAGATTAGATAACATTTGGCTTTAAACCTATATGGTCCTGTTTTTTATTTATTTTGTTTTCCTTCTTACAGTTTTAACGTTGGATTGTTAACCACTTTTCCAAAATCACCTGATACTCTACTATTTGAATTTCAACTTTATATGGAAGCAACAGATTAACTGAGCTGAATACCTGCCCCAGGCGCAATGCCTTTGAGCACTGCACATCATGGTATTACCACTGGTTTCCACATAAAAGAAGCATCCCCACATGAACCCCTCAATGAAAATCAAGCATTATGTGTTCTTGGAAATATAATGCTGGGAGCTTAGACCTCTTTGGCAAGAATATGAAATGAATTGCTGCTTAGACATGTTTGGATACTTACCAGCAGACCTCTTGAGAATGACAGATTCTTTTTTTCATTTTGAAACAGTTTTGCTCTGTTGCCCAGGCTGGAGTGCAGTGGCGAAATCTCAGCTCACTGCAACCTCTGCCTCCTGGGTTCAAGCAGTTTTCTTGCCTCAGCCTCCCAAGTAGCTGGGACTACAGGCATGTGCCACCATGCCTGGCTGATTTTTGTATTTTTAGTAAAGACAGGGTTTCACCTTGTTGGCTGGGCTGGTCTTGAACTCCTGACCTCATGATCCACCCACCTCAGCCTCCCAAAGTGCTGGTATTACAGGCATGAGCCACTGTGCCTGGCCTGACAGATTGTTTAATATATGAAAATTTTTAATGCAGTCTGAGTAAATATCTACTAATAGTTTTATTTCCCCATGTTAAAGTTATAATTTGTCACATAATTACTACTGATTGCATTAAATATTAAGCAATTGACATTCCTCTAGATCTACCCTGTCAGATAGATACACTAGCCACCAATGACATGTGGCTATTTTAAATTTATTTAAATTTAATAATACATAAAATTGAGTTCATCAGGACTAGCCACAGTTAAGTGTTCAATAGCCATGTGTATGGGACTTTACAGATACAGTAGTCTCTCCTTTATCTAATGTTTTCTTGTTGTTAAACTCTTGCTGTGTCTAATTTATAAATTAAACTTTATCATAAGTACATATGTATAGTAAAAAAATAGTATATGGAGGGTTTGGTGCCATCCTTGGTTTCAGGCATCCCCTAGGGGGTCTTGTCTAAAAGAAAAACACTTAATGACCTCTGCCATAAGATCACCAAGACCAAGGCCCTGATGAAGAAATATGTGGTTGATAATCCAGATGGTAAAGCTTTCACTTTTTGTGATTACACCTTTGCATGTGTGTGTCTCAGTGAAGACCATGGAAACCAGAGGAGTATCTAAAAATTGCTCAATTATATGCGCGTGCCACCACACCCGGCTAATTTTTATGTTTTTTAGTAGAGACAAGTTTTCACTATGTTGGCCAGGCTGGTCTCGAACTCCCGACCCCGTGATCCACCCGTCTTGGTCTCCCAAAGTGCTAGGATTACAGGCATGAGCCACCATGCCCAGCCAGAAAAGTAAAATATTACCCCTAATCCTATACGATGTGAAAATACTTTTGTACAAAGGTGAAAATTTGTGGATGTCCAATTTTTTAGGCATCTAAAAGATGAGAGAATTGGTTAATGCTTTTCTATACTCTAAGAAATGTTAAGGTTCTTCAGACAAATGGAAAGTAATATTAGATGGAAATTTGGAACTACATGGACATGGCTAATATGTGGGTAAATATATGTTATTATTTAAATTGATTACAAGATAATCGAGCTGGGTATAGTGGCTCACACTTGTACTCTCAACACTTTGAGAGGCTGAGGTGGGAGGATCACTGGAGCCCAGCAGTTTGAGACCAATTTGAACAACATAGTGAGGCCCTGTCTCTGCAAATAAATTAAAAAATTAGCCAGGTGTGGTGGACCACACCTGTAATACCAGTTACTCAGGAGGCTGAGGTAGGAGGATCTCTTGAGCCTGGTAGGTTGAGGCTGCCGTGAGCTGTGATTTCACCACTGCACTCCTGCCTGGGAAAAAGAGCAAGACCCTGTCTTTAAAAAACACTAAGACAGGCCTGGCGCCGTGGCTCATGCCTGTAATCTCGGCACTTTGGAGGCCAAGGTGGGTGGATCACTTGAAGTCAGGAGTTCGAGACCAGCCTAACATGGTGAAAGAAACCCTGTCTCTACTAAAAATACAAAATTAGCAGGGCATGGTGGCATGCACCTGTAATCCCAGATACTTAGGGGACTGAAGCAGGAGAATCGTTTGAACCTGGGAAGTGGAGGTTGCAGTGAGCCGAGATTGCTCCACTGCATTCCAGCTTGGCTACAGAGCAAGACTCTATCTCAAATAATTAAATTAAAAAAAAACAACAACATTGCTATCTTTCAGAGAAACTATAAGAAAAAATGATTTTACTTCCATTTAATTCTGACTCTTCATTTCTTGTTTAGATATAATTTCTGATTCTATCCTATTCTTTTTCTCAAGAATTTTCTTTAGCATTTCCTTTCTTTTCTTTTTTCTTTCTTTCTTTTTTTTTTTTTTTTTTTTGAGATGGAGACTTGCTCTGCCGCCCAGGTTGGAGTTCAGTGGTGTGATCTTGGCTTACTGCAACCTCAGCCTCCTGGGTTCAAGCAATTCTGCTTCAGCCTCCTGAGCAGCTGGGACTACAGGCACTCGCCACCACACCCAGCTAATTTTTGTATTTTTAGTAGAGACAGGGTTTCGCCATATTGACCTGGCTGATCTTGAACTCCTGACCTCATGATCCACCTGCCTTGGCCTCCCAAAGTGCTGGGATTACAGGAGTAAGCCACCGTCCCTGGCCTAACATTTCTTATAAAGAAGATCTGCTAGCAACAAATGCTCTCAGTTTTTACCTGTTGAAAAATCTGTATTTCTTTTTTTATTTATTTTGGTAACAACTTTATTTATAATTCATATTCCATCCAATTCACTCATTTACAGTGTAAAATTGAGAGGGTTTTAGTGTAGTCACAGAGTTGTGAAACTTTCAACAGAGTCAATTTTAGAACATTTTCATCACGCCAGCATGAAAGTCTACAGCCTTTGGCCACTACCCCCAATTCCTCCTACCACTCCTCAATTTAGGAAACAACTAATTTACTTTCAGTCTCTATAAATTAGCCCATATTGGAAATTTTATATGAGGAGAAATTTCAAATAGAAGGAATCATAAATAAGCGGTCTTTTGTATCGGCTTCATTCACTTGGCATCATGTTCAAGGCTGATCTATGTTGTAGCTTGTATCAGATCTCCATTTCCTTATATTACGAAATAATGGCCCATTGTCTGGATATGCCACATTGTACTTATCAACTTATGAAATGAAGAACAATTGGGCTTTTTTTTTTGTCCAGTTTTTGTCTGTCATGAATCATGCTGCTGTAAATATTTACATACAAGCTTTGTGAGAAAATGTGGTTTCAATTTGTCTTGAGAATATACCTAGGACTGAAATTGCTACATCATATGGTAACTCTGTATTCTTCTGAGGAGCTGCCAGACTGTTTATATAGCAGCTCTACCTTTTCCAGTGTCACCATCAATATATGTCCGGTTGTATTTCTCCAAATCCTATCCAATTTTTTTTTATCACGTATTTATTTGATTTTAGTCATCCTAAGTTGTGCAAGTTGATGAGGTTTTGATTTACATATTATTTTTTTGTTGTAGTTTCCCAGGCTGGTTTGGAACTCCTGGGCTCAAGCAATCCTGCCTTGGCCTCCTAAAGTGCTGGGATTACAGGCGTGAAACACTGCTCCTGACCATTTGCATATTCTTGAT
The DNA here is from genome assembly GCA_963574635.1 of Cheracebus regulus. Taxonomy (NCBI): domain Eukaryota; kingdom Metazoa; phylum Chordata; class Mammalia; order Primates; family Pitheciidae; genus Cheracebus; species Cheracebus regulus. The sequence goes on along the minus strand of CAUYQU010084249.1, from coordinate 33,485 downwards.
GATTAATATAGAACATGTTTTCAAGTATTTGGTAGCCATGTGTATACTTTTTTTTGAAGAAATAATTTTTCAGTTACTTTGCCCATTTTTGTTGGGTTGTCTTTTTATCATTGAGTTGCAAGTCTTCTTTATATATTCTAGATACAAATCCCTTATTGGATACATAGTTTACAAACATTTTTGTCATTCTTTGGGTAGCTTCTCACATTTTGGGTGGGTTTTGAAGCACACTGTTTTACACTTTATGTTCAGTTTCCTTTTTTGATGTTATTGCTTGTGATTCTGATGTCACAGTTAAGAAACAATTGCTGACTATAGAGTCCAGAAGATTTATGCCTACATTTCCTTCTAAATGTTCTACTGTTTTAAGTCTTACACTTAGGTGTCTGATCCATTTTGAATTGATTTTGCATATGGTGAGAGGCAGGGAACTCAATTCATTCTTTTCCATGTGGATCTCTTAGCTCCAGTCTTTGTTGAAAAGACTACTCTTCCCTTCCTTAAATTGCATTGGTATCCTTATTGAAAATAATATGTGAAGTCTATTTAATCCATTGATCTATATGTAGTATTTCTGAAGGATTACTCAGGAGATTCAGGAGCAACAAATCCAGAAACTTATTAAGAGAAAAAATAAGTGATCAATAAGTTCTTAGACTGTAACTTTAATAGCTTTTTTTTTCTTTGACTATTTGTATTTTTGAATGGTGAATTTTTTGTTTTTGTTCGTTTTCCCCTTAGGGCCTAGACAAATATGTTTTATTTTAAAATTAATTTTATTTATTTTTTGAGACAAGGTCTTGCTCTGTTGCTCTGGCTAGAGTTTGGTGGCATCATCATAACTCACTGAAGCCAGAACTCCCGGGCTCAAATGATCTCCCTCCTTTGCCTTCGGAGTAGCTGGGCCTACAGGCGTGTGCCACCACACCAGGCTAACTTTTGTTTTTGGTAGAGTTTTCGATGAGGATAGGGGTGTCTCACTATGTTTCTTAGGCTGGTCTTAAACTCCTGGCCTCAAGTGATCCTCCTGCATTGACCTCCCAAAATGCTGGAATTAAAGGCCTGAGCCACAGTGCGCGCCTGTATTCGTCAATATTTTATTTAGCCAAAGAAACAGGAAATTTGGACTATTATCTATTTGTCCATTTTATCTGTTGTAAATATTTTCCTCAAATTTACTTATGTAAAAATTTTTCTTATTTATTCCTTGTTTACCATTTGGAAATTTTGGATGCTTATAAATAGGAAGATTTATGAGGTATTACAGGAAAGTTCAAATTTTTTTAAAATTTCTTTTTTTATGTTTAAGAAGCCTATTCCAAAACAAAAATAATAAAACTATTTAGCAGTTATTTCTTAAGATGATTTTTTAGTCAAATTTTTAGTCAAATGTATTCGTGTCCAAAGATGAAGAACATAATGTCACGTACTGAAGAATGTGATGGAACTTCAATCCCTCGTATAGGACGTGAGTCGATTTACCTAGCATTTACCGAAACAAGCTGGGCCTGTTGGGTGGTATTAAAAGTCCCGGTCCCACGTGTTACCAAGGAGGCCAGCGCTGCCTCAGGGGCCAAGATGGTCTCAGCGCCCCACCCTGAAGAGCTCACACCCATCCAGCAGGCAATCGCCCTTGGGGTCACTGCAGTGATTCTACACGGCGGACTCTCACACTCAGGACTGAGGCCTCGGAATAAATGAGCTCCGGAGTTCTCTTCCTAGGGTTACCTGGATCGGTTTCTTCTTAGACTCGCCACCTCTTGGAGCTGAGAACGCACTAACTAATCCTCGGGACTGGGGAACCCAGCATTGGCCGATTTGCACATGCGCACTCCTAGGCCAAGCAGTCACTCCCAGAAGTCTCCGAGGCTCGGTCCCTGCGCGGCGCGCGTAGTCCCCATGGTCACCGCCGTATTTCTTGTAGGTTTTTAGGACTCTGGACTCCACTTCACTCACCAGTGCCTGCTGTCCTGACTGTTCTGGCTTGGACTACATACTCCACAGACGACGGAGAAAACTTGGACCCCTGGCTCCAGTTCCGGGACCTCTGCCTCTGCGCATGAGCTGGTTCCACCTGAGGAAGAAGGCGGCGCGGGTCGCTGCGGGTGCCTCTTATCTCCAGCCCGTGGCCCGCGTGGGTTCCTGCGTAGCGGTGAGAGTGGGGCTGCAGAAGGCGCTCAAGCGCAGAGGCCCTGGGTGTGGGCCGGCCTAGTCTCCCGCCTCCTCAGGCCCTGGGATGCTGGAGCTGCGGAGGAGGGGCTCATCTCTAGGAGACAGGCGGGGAGCGTGAGAGACCGCGCAGCGGCCACAGGACCGGCGTGTCTGTGTGACGTGGGTGCGGTTGTGGGAATATGAGGGGTGCGTGGTCGACCTTGTGTGACCTAGACATGTGGCGCTTATCGTTGGCAAAGCATGCTTTGCTGGGCTCTGTGGGGCCACTGACCCTTGGCTCCAGGTTCCCTGCTGCTTCCTGTGCCCTCCTCTCAGCCTAGTACGACTGCAACAGAGAAATGGTCCCAGTGGGAAATCAGACACTGAGCCTTAGATGAAGGATTCCAGTGAGAAGAAAGCTAGGATGGGAAGCTTAGAAGATGAATTGCCCTTAAGACAGGTATGATAGATTCTGTTAAAGAAAAAAATATTCAGTGACACTTGTTAAAGCATGCAGAAGAAGCCTTTATTCAGGACCATCAGTATTGGGATCCTGGCGGTGAGATTTTTGCGGTGGGTAAGAGACATTGGGCTCAACTCCGAATTTAGCATAAACAGGTGGGAATTTATAGCCGAGAAGGTTAGGGATCTCTGGGTGAGAAATTACTAAGAGGAAATGTCTGGGTTAAGGAGGATTCTGACTAAACGCACCTAAGAGGATTATTTCTGAAGAGAGAGACCTGAGTGATAAGACTTTATCACCTGGGGGACAGTGGAAGATGAAGATACGGAGGTGAAGGGTTCTTGCTAAACTGACTTAGAATAGTTCTTTGCTGTAGCCAGATTTTACATTGAAGTGTACAGATGGGCCTAGCTAAAGTGTTAATAGCTTGACTAAAGTTTGGTCAGGCAGGGTTTGTCAGTTTTGAGTGTAGGATTCCTTCCTGGAAAATGGTTGTTTCTCCACCCCCACCTCCTGGTTCTTGGAGTTTCATTTACATGTTTAACAAACACGGTCTTCTTGAATTCTGACCCCAAGAACCTGCAGTGAAGGATGATTGCAGATTCCATCCAACATACTTTCTTCTGGTTATGTGTATGAAATTACACGCTTGTAGCCTTGGAGGGGGGAATCGTAAGCACTAAGTATTATGAGATAATTTTGGAGATTCCATTTTGGATTTCTATAGATCAAAATCTACAAGAATATGAACTTAGCCGTGATGTGTCCTTGCAAATGAAGGAAGTGAGCCAGAATTTAAGTTTTCCAAAATAGAAATTCTCAGTCGTTGGTCTGTGTTTATGGGCATAAGGGACATTACAGACCCCCTGAAATTCTATAAGGAATTGCTGTACATGTTTGTTAATTTGCATTTTTCTAGGATGTCCATGATCAAATTATTTAAGCTTGGGTTTTAGATCTGGAATCAAAGAGTTTTATACCTTTGAATAGTTTTGCAGAAAGGATTACTTTTCTGCAAAACTATTGGAATTGTTTTGCAGAAAAAACTAAAGTAATTGTTTTGCAGAAAAAACTTGGGAATGGTTAAGACAATGATACAACATCATGGAATTGGATATTATACAGATAATAAGATTTATGTTTGTAAAGAATATGTCACAGGAAAAATAGCTGTGATCTAATGTTTAACAGTATTTACAGTTACAGTGATGGACCACAGTCCTCAAAATATTAAACTGTATATGCAGCTCATTTTTAAAAACTGGAATTTTCTAAAAACTTTTGCAAGGATTGTATCCAAAATGATTATTTAACTGGTTTTTCAGAGAAGAGTGAAAGGGTCATGGCCACATTGACTGAGTGTATAATGTGTACCCCAAATTATTTGACCTATTTTGTGTACCGGTTCTCATTAAATGTGCAGAAGCCATTTCCCTGTCCATTACAGAAAGAATCCTTATAGAGAATTATTTCTAGTTATGTTGAAGAAATACAGCTAAAGGCTATTCAAGAAGACAAAGTGTTACATGTTTTAGTCACACTGATTTTTCATTCTAGGCCTAATTAGATTTCTTTTAATGACACATGTACCCTCTCCCCATAATGATACTTTTAGAAATAGTTTATTACTACTTTGAAATATCTTGAAGTTATATTTATGATGATGGAATTAAGAAGGGTTCATCACAAAAATTTCATTCCCTAAGATAGTTTCGAAGAAGAAAGTTAGAATAACCCAAACCTCCCTGCCCAGAGATAATCACTTAAAAAATTGGGATGTGTTATGTTTTCAGTTTTCATGCGTGAGCACTTATGTGTGATTTTGTTTTGACAGAAGAGAATTAAAGAAATAATAGAGATATAGAGCTACAACTAGAGATAGAGATACAAAGACTCCAACTTTTAGTTAGAAAAAGGAATCTAACCCAACCATGGATATAAAAGCAGTATTATGAGACACCATTACTTAGGCCTCTGCTCCTGCGCTAGGCTCCTACAGACAAGACTAAACCAAAATGAAGTCACTCATACTAAAAGCAACTACAAAACTGAAACTTTAAGGGAGCAGATGGAGTGCCAAACATACCAGTTTTTCCTGAAAACAAGATTCCAGTCTACCCAAGTCAGCATAATAAGGAAATTACTTCCACTTTAACCCTTGCAGAAAAAAAGGAAACCGAAGTAACCTGATGGTCACCAATTTTTTTTTTTTTTTTTTTTTTTTTGATACAGAGTCTCACTCTGACACCAGGCTGGAGTGCAGTGGTGCAGTTTCTGCTCACTGCAACCTCTGCCTCTCCAGTTCAAGTGATTCTCCAGCCTTAGCCTCCTGAGTAGCTGGGACTACAGGCAAGTTACCACACCCGGCTAATTTTTGTATTTTTAGTAGAGACGGGGTTTCATCATGTTCGCCAGGATGGTCTCTTATCTCTTGACGCTGTGATCCTCCCGCCTTGGCCTCCCAAAATGCTGGGATTACAGGCATGCACCACTGCGCCTGGCCCAATTTTCTATAGTTCTCTTACTTGTTCCCATCTTACAAAACCCACTGTTTCTCCATTGCTCTGTAGGATGAGGCTACTCCTATCATGAATCACAAAGCCCATTAGATCTATAAGCCAATGTGTCGTACGTAACTGGGTCTTTTGACATGGGCTTTCATATCTCTCTGCATTTTAGGAGGAGAGGGAGCTACCAGGGACCTCCTTCAGAGGTGAAAAGCAATCCCAAGTTGTTACACCTTTTAGATATTAAAAATTCGATTTAAAACTTAACAGGGTGCAAATTATGAAGTAATACATCCTCTCAGAATTAGTAATTTAGAAATGCAAAGTTACTTCAGAGAAAAGTAGTAATTCATGATTTCCAGGTGTCTTCAAGTATGGTAATATTTCCAATGATAGTTAAGTCATAATAATAAACAGGTATTATAATATTTACAAATACTTACATAAATGTTTGTATTTTGCAGGAAAATAAGGTTTACTCTCCTTAATATTCTTGACCTAGCACTTTATTAGATCCAGTTCTTAGAATGTATGTGAGGCTGAATGGACACATTCAGAAATGTGTCTGAAAATAAGACACATTTTATTTTCTGTACATGCTGGGGATTGTAAGGAAAGGGGCATTATCTCCTTACCTATCTGATCATCTCAAAAACAAACAAACAAAAAACTGGGCCACACCTGTAATCCCAGCACTTTGGGAGGCAGAGGCAGGTGGATCATGAGGTCAGGAGATTGAGACCATCCTGGCCAACATAATGAAACCTTGTCTCTACTAAAAATACAAAAAAATCAGGTGGGCATGGTGGTGCATACCTGTAGTCCTGTCTATTTGGAAAGCTGAGGCAGAAGGATTACTTGAACCTGGGAGGCAGAGGCTGCAGTGAACCAAGATCTCACCACTGCACTCTAGCCTGGTGACAGAGCGAGACTCTTATCTCAAAAAAAAAAAAAAAACCCTAATGATTTTTTACAGAAAATTTGTATTTTCTTAAAGGTGGGCCATGAAATTTGTAAATTCAGAATTATGAGTAGAAGAAAGCCCATGAAGCACAAACTTTGAAAAACAAGAAGCAACAGAATTAAGTTCCTTTTATAATAATGGATTAATGAGCATGTGGTGTTTTTTATCTTTTAATGTTTGATGATATGTTATTACACTATCATATGCTTTTTTCATATTTCTATAGACCATCTTGATTAATCTTCAGAACTGTCTTGTAGAGTAGGATATATTCCTATCCCTTATTTGCTGATGGGGAAACAGAGGCACTGAGATGTTAGCATCTCTCACAGGGCAAAGCTCGGTATCACTTTTGAGAGTGAGAAGACAGCCTGTCTTCTTAATTTTACCAGGATACTGCATACCTAATTTGTGCATACTTTTTTTTCTTTTGAGACAAGATCTCACCATGTCACTCAGGCTGGAGTGCAATGGCATGATTTCATCTCACTGCAACCTCTGTCTCCCAGTTCAAGTGATTCTTGTGCCTTAGCCTCCCAACTAGCTGGGATTACAGGTGCCCGCCACCATGCCTGGCTAATTTATTTTTTTCTTAATTTTTAGTAGAGATGAGGTGCATACATTTTTAAACCTATCTTATTTACTAACTCATCCTTGGTACTATTTTCCTTTGATTATATGAATGATTTAAGATCAATCTTAGTAATAATGGCATAGGATGTTTCCATAGTCCAGAGAATAATATATTTAACCTACTCCCTACCATGCTTTTAATGTTTGTGTTTTTAATTTTGACAATCAAAAAATATCTTTGATTAATGTATTGTGTATATTGGTTGCATACTTCTATAGTTACTTTCTTTTAAAAATTCCTACAAGTAAATTTTGTGGTTAAAAATAAAAAATCGGCTGGTCTGAAGGTAGTGAGTTATCTCAATTGATTGTTCACAGTCAGTTACAGATCGAACTCCTTGCTCTACTCTTCCCTCCTTCTCACTACTGCACTTGACTAGTCTTAAAAAAATAAATAAATAAATAAATAAAAATAAATAAATAAATAAAAATAAAAATAAAAAATCAGACTTTTGGGCCAGGCGCGGTGGCTCACACCTGTAATCCTAGCACTTTGGGAGGCCAGAGCAGGTGGATCACAAGGTCAGGAGTTGGAGACCAGCCTGGGCAACACAGTGAAACCCTGTGTCTACTAAAAATACAAAAGTTAGCTGGACACAGTTGCAGGTGCCTGCCTGTAATCCTAGCTACTTGGGAGGCTGAAGCAGGAGAATTGCTTGAAACTGGAAGGTAGAGGTTGCAGTGAGCCGAGATCACGCCACTGCACTCCAGCCTGGGCAAAAGTGCAAAACTCCATCTCAAAAAAAAAAAAAAAAATCAGACTTTTATGAAGCGTTTCTGCTATGACATACCTGAAAATTGCAGTATTTGAAATGGGAGAATCACTGAAAATACAGAGTTGCTTCCTTTGAAATACTTATAATCTATGAAGAAGGAAGTTTAAGGCAGTGTGTGGCCGCCTATTTGGAGAAATTTAGGTGACCTACTTGGCGAGTTCACAGAACAGAAACATCAGTCTGACTATAGCAATAGTCAGGCTACGAACAAATTACACCAAATCTATGGGCTGTGTGTGGCAATAAACAGGTTTTATACTATATCTTTTAAACCTTGTAGTTTTCATTGTAATGATATTAGATGGAAAGCAAAATTAATTGCATGAGGAAATTCAGCAGCTGTTTGGAGGATATCTTGACCAACCTGCCAGATTTAGAAACGAAATAAGTCCTTCTGTTAAGAAGACCTGAAATAAAGCTGTATTGAGACCATCATCCATTCATAGAGGAGATTACTCAGGGACAGTTCCCCATGTTGTTGGAGACAAAATTCCAGCATATCTGAGAACAAGTGATGAAGTGAGTTGAGGTTTGGGGACCCAAAGGAACCCAAAGAAAATAAGCCATTCAGTAAAATGATTTTAAATTTAGAGAATAAAATAATTTTGTTGAAATTCCCACCTTAACAAATTGGAAACATATACAAGTTTCCAGTTAATACGTCCGTGCTTACAATAATTATGAAGGAAATACTAATAATGAAAAAAATCAAGAGCCACATAAAAGTATAGGGAATGCTATTTATCAAACTCTGATTATGGGGAAGTTACTAAGCAAAGGTTTATTTACTATTTTTATTTAGCTTGATTTAGTTGTTTCATGTATTGAGTCAAAATGGAATACAAAATGAGATACAAGCACTGTCAGTATAAGCACTTTTTTGTTTTTTGGAGACAGAGTTGCACTCTGTCACCAAGGCTGGAGTTCAGTAACACAATTATGGCTCACTGCAACCTTGAACTCCTGGGCTCAAGCAGTCCTCTCACCTCAGCCTCCCAGGTAGCTGGGACGACAGGTGCATGCTATCTTGCCTGCCTTGACTGTTTTATCTGTCTGTTAGCCTTTCTCTCTGTATAGATGGATATGTATTTATATTTAAATGTGTGGGTCAGTCTGATCTTTCTGTTGACATTGTTTCCGAATATTTTTCATGTCCTTGAATGTTTCTCAGTTTCACATTTAATGACTACTTTGTATTCTAGGACAGTGATAGTCTGTTACATATTTAACTAGGAAGCTTTGCTAGGCTCAGAATGCTGAACACTCACCATCTGTCTCCAATATCTTGACCAATTTCACCCAATTCTAAGACTAAAAAGAGGTTCTGGTATGGATGATGGGCCCTGTTTTTACCCTTAAAGGTGGGAATGGGAAGAGGTAGGTGCTCAAAGGAGGACAGAACTGCGCAATTTGAGGTCCACCTCTGCCTCACCAGCATAGTACATTGGCCAGAAAATTTCCTGCTGAATTATCTGGGTCTGGTTTCCATGACAATATGTTTATGATGTATGACTCTGTATAGGCAAGACCTCTGGGTAGTGGGGGAAGAAATGGGTTTATCTAGAATCTTAATCTTCTCAAATTGTATGTGATAGGAGGTAGTTTGGAACTTGGAATGGAAGAGGAAAACAGTACTATTACCTTGAGTCCTGTGGGGAATACTAAAGTGCAACTGGTCTCAAGGTCTTCTCTTCTTTCAGGTCTTGGTTCTTTGACTCTGCTCTTCTGGTAGAGAAACACTAAGGATTGATCAACTATTTCCAGTCTAAAACCATGGCCTGTGTAAGTTGATATTTCTCACCATGTTGATGTGTGTGTGTGTGATTTTTTTTAGGTCTGTATATCTTTTCGTAATTTTTCCTGAAGTTACCTTCCATGAGAGGGTGTTCAGTTAATCTGTTCCCCAGTTCTTATTCTTCCCATAAAATCTGTGCCATGTCACACAGCATCCTCGCTAGGGGGGCCACTGTAAATTCAGTAGCATTCATGTCGTTATGACCAAATTACCCATTCTTCTATTTTGGGCAGTGACACAGAGGAAAGCAGTCAAGTTCTTTAAGTACAGATATACACATTTCAGGGTTTTGTCATTTGTTGTGACCAAGACAACAGTTTCATTTGACCACCCATGAGAAATCTGAAATTTTTCAGACATCCGAGTTTTTCAGCTAGATAAGGTAGAAATTGGTATTGAAGACTCTAAATCTTAAGGTAGGGTAAAGTCTCATGCTTTGTGTGAATTAGTCTGTTGGATTAGAACTTGTAAACACAGAGGTCATGGATTTGGATAGAAAGCCCTGAAAAACAGGCTGGGCGTGGTGGCTCACACCTGTAATCCCAACACTTTGGGAGGCTGAGGCGGGAAGATCATGAGGTCAGGAGTTTGAGACTAACCTGGCCAATATGGTGAAACCCTGCCTCTACTAAAAAATACAAAAATTAGCTGGGTGTGGTGGCGCACACCTGTAGTCCCAGCTACTCAGGCGGCTAAGGCAGGAGAATCACTGGAACCTGTAAGGTGGAGGTTACAGTGAGCTGAGATCGTGCCACTGCACTCCAGCCTGGGTGACAGAGTGAATCTCTTTCTCAAAAAAAAAAAAAAAAAAACCCTGAAAAACAAATATCATAAAATAGTGATGTCTTGATAAAAACAAAAATGCTTTGCTCATGGTAAGATTTGACATAATGAAGTACTTGATGCTTGAAGAAATTATTAATCTTAAGGAAACCTAATTTTCTGGAGCCAGATATGCTACCTTTGTACCACGAGGTCACAGGAAACCTACTTTTCTAAATTGAGAATCTGTACTTACTTTTCTAAATTGAGAATTTTGGATAAAACATCTCAATTAAAATTTTATATTATCTTCCAAATCAAAATATTCCTCAGTTAACACACATTGATTGAGAATTTATGAGGCAGATACTGCTAGGGCATTATGTGCATAATAATGATTTAGTTTAATAGAAAAACATCATTATTTTGTCATTTTCAAAAGGGTCAAATACCTAAGAAGTGTCTCAGAATAGGCAGAAAGTTTTGTCTGCATTTCAGGTTTCTTCAAAAATATGTATAAAATTCTGTTTTATTCCCCTCCCTGATAGCATAGATTTCTGTTCTGTGTGCTGGTTATATTGCTCTTCTGCTGCAATGCAGCCCTTCATCTCTTCCACTTTATTTTCTAAGTCTTTCTTTAATTTCCCCAGTAATACATGGGTTTGCTGTTTCAGAGATTGATAACATTCAGGGATGTGGCCATAGACTTCTCTCATCAGGAGTGGGAATACCTCAACCTGGTTCAGAAGACCTTGTACCAGGAGGTGATGATGGAGAACTATGATAACTTACTCTCACTGGGTATGTTTATCGACCTGGAATGACTTAGAATAATTTAGAATCTGTTCTGTAGGATACATTCTTTTTCTGTTGTGATTTTCAGGGCTGCATTTCCTCTCTCTCTCTCTCTCTCTCTCTCTCTCTCTCTCTCTCTCTCTTTTTATTTACTGCATTTTAAGAAACTAAATTTATTTTCTCTATTTTTATTTAGGTGGTTTCAGTTTTGTTGAGTCAGGAATGGCAGCTCCTTTCAACACTTTCATCTTCTCTGTCTTTCAGTGACATTCACACCTCCCTCTGCTACTTCTTTTATTTGTTTCTGTTCTTTAACCCAGTAAATGGGTTAAACCAGTGGTTTAGCTTAGAATTTTCTGGTGCTCGTTGTAGAACTATTGTCAGGGCGTTTAGGTTTCTTATTTAGTTCGTGGCACAGAATTGCTGTAGTGCTCCATTTTATTATCTGTTCTAGTTGCAGGTATATTAGCTTGAAAGAGGGTGCTGAATTACTATTACTATCAAAAGAGATAGCCTGTACAAATAGTCATAGAGGGGTGGATTGGATAAATGAAATTTACTTAAAACTAAGGAGAAAGCAGTGCATTTTCTGAGACAGAATTCATTTGATTTATTGTTGAAACTCATAATCCATGAAAATCACATATAAAATGGGATGAATATGCTATAGCTATCTCTTCTTGTATACACTTAGTAAAATAATTGCAGTGGCATAATTTTAACAGCTAGCATTGTGATTTCCACACAGACATTTTTCTAAATACTCATGTATCAAGTAATTGAATATTCCCAACAGCTTTATTATTTTCCCAATTTTGTAAGAGAGAATACTGACCAGCAGTGTAAGTGACTTGCCCAAGGTCACGCACAGATGACAAAGTCAGAAATTGATCTCAGGTGTTTTTTTTGTTTGTTTGTTTGTTTGTTTGTTTGTTTTTTTGAGACAGTCTTGTTCTGTCACCCAGGTTGGAGTACAGTGGTACAATCTTGGCTCACTGCAATCTCCGCTTCCCAGGTTCAAGTGATACTTCTGCCTCAGCCTCCCTAGTAGCTGGGATTACAAGCGCCACTACCACACCCAGCTAATTTTTGTATTTTTAGTAGAGGCGGGGTTTAACCGTATTGGCCAGTCTAGTCTCGAACTCCTGACCTCAGGTGATTCGCCCACCTTGACCTCCCAAAGTGCTGGGGTTACAGGCATGAGCCACCACACCCAGCCAATCTCAGGCTTTAGAGTGTGTGTTTTCAACCACTTTATACTTGCTTTCTGGAGTTAGAGGACATATAAGTTTACATTTCTTTTGAAAACCAGCAAGCAAAAGCAGATCTCCCTGGGTGATCTTTTTCTTTATTTCCCTCACTCTTCTCTAAAATCTTATTCAGTATCACTTTGACCTTTTATTTATTGCAATTTTAATTTTAAATTTGACCTTCAAAGTTGATTTCTGTATTTTGTGACACTTCTTTTCTTTGTAAGCAGGACATTACATATCTAAGCCAGATTTAATCACCTTATTGGAGCAAGGAAAAGAACCATGGATGATTGTGAGGGAAGAAACAAGAGGAGAGTGTACAGGTAAGAGCAAGTCAGGAAGGGCAGTCATTTTTGTATGTAAGTAGCCCATGTGGAAGTGGTCATCTCATTTGGTAAATGCATCCTTGAAACATTGATCATAAAGTTTCCTTCTCAGGGAGGAGGCTTGAGATGTGGAGAAGAAATGGGTATCTCAGCATGAAATCGCCAATGAAGGCTGGATGTGATGGCTCACTGCTGTAATCCCAGCACTTTGGGAGGCCGAGGCGGGCAGATCACCTGAGGTTAGAAGTTCAAGACCAGCCTGGCCAACATAGTGAAACCTCTTCTCTACTAAAAATACAATAATTAGCTGGGTATAGTGGCAGACGCCTGTAATTTCAGCTACTAGGGAGCCTTAGGCAGGAGAATCGTTTGAACCCAGGAGGCAGAGATTGCAGTGAGCCAAGATCATGCCATTGCACTCCAGCCTGAGCAACAAAAGTGAAAGTCCGTCTCAAAAAAGAAAAAGAAATCGCTTTCAGTACCTACTCGCTACGTTATTTTTCTCATAATTCTCTTCCAGTTTAGTGACAAGTGATGTTCTTCCAGGATGCAGTCATTTTACTTGCATTTTGTGTCCAAATGCTCTCCAGGTCCTCTTTTGCACAGATTCATATATATGACTCCATTCGCTAAAAGTACATTCTTTGTTTTTTGTTTGTTTGTTTGTTTTTTGAGATGGATCCTCGCTCTGTTGCCCTGGATGGAGTACAGTGGCGCAATCTCAACTTGTTGCAACCTTTGCTTCCCAGATTCAAATGATTCTCCTGTCCAGGAGTTTGAAACTAGCCTGGGTATAGTGAAACTGAATCTCTACAAAAAAATTTCTTAAAAATTAGCCAGGCATGGTGGTGCATTCTTGTAGCCCTAGCTACTCAGGAGGCTGTGGTGGGAGAATCACTTGAGCCCAGAAGGTCAAGGCTGTAGTGAGCTGTGATAGTGCTGCTGCATTCCAGCCTGGGTAACAGAGTGAGACCTGTCTCAAATAAGAGAAAAAAAACTGAAAAAATACATATATTGCAGAAAAAACAACAAGGAAATTAAAAAGCTACCCTCCACAATATATTTAATAGAAAAGGATATAATAAATAAAAGAAATGTAAGACATATAAACAATAAATAGCAAGATGTTAAGACATACAGTACTATATGATTGCACATATACAAGGTAGCTAGACCAATCAAACTTAGGAGACAAAAAAATAGAAGGAGGTACAATGGGCATAATGTTTCTTTTATTATAATAAATAGAAACCTGCTGTACCATGTTTTACCTACGGCCAAAAATAATGTGTTATACACTTAAAAATTTAAGTGGATAAGGCCGGGCACAGTGGCTCATGCCTGTAATCCCAGCACTATGGGAGGCCGAGTGGGGTGCATCACCTGAGGTTGGGAGTTCGAGACAAGCCTGACCAACATGGAGAAACCCTGTCTCTACTAAAAATACAAATTTAGCCAGGTGTGGTGGCACGTGCCTGTAATCCCAGATTCTCAGGAGGCTGAGGCAGGTGAATTGCTTGAACCTGGGAGGCAGAGTTTGCAGTGAGCCAAGATGGCGCCATTGCACTCCACCCTGGGCAACAAGAGTGAAACTCAGTCTCAAAAAAAAAAAAATTTAAGTGGATAGATATCATCTTACATGTTCCTGTTACAGTAAAAAACACAAAACAAAACAAAACAAAAAAACTTGTCTGAAGTTCAGCAACTGTTGCTATAAAGTGTAATTAAGTTACAAAATTAAAGGGATTTTTTTTTTTTTGAGACAGAGTCTCGCTCTGTCATCAGGCTGGAGTGCAGTGGCGCAATCTTGGCTCACTGCAACCTCTGTCTCCCGGGTTCAAGCAATTCTCCTGCCTCAGTCTCCCGAGTAGCTGGGACTACAGGCGCACGCCACCATGCCCAGCTAATTTTTGTATTTTTAGTAGAGACAGGGTTTCACCGTGTCGGCCAGGATGGGCTCGATCTCTTAACCTCGAGATCCACCCACCTCGGCCTCCCAAAGTGCTGGGGTTACAGGCATGAGCTAAAGGGATTTTTTTAAACCTCAAAAACAACAGAGGGAAATTTAATAATAAATGGAAATAACAACACAAGCCTAAACACTCAAAGGGACAAAGAAGAAATGAAAAGGAAAATTAGAAAATACTTTGTGATGGATAAAAAACAACAACAAAACACCATAATATGCCATACAGCTAAAATAGTGCTAAGGCAGAATTTATGGCCATAAATTTCCATATTGAAAAAGAATAAAGATCTCAAATCAGTAGTAACCTAACTTTCTACCTTAAGAAACAAGAAAAAGGCCAGGCGCGGTGGCTCACGCCTGTAATCCAAACACTTTGGAGGCCAAGGCAGGCCGATCACCTGAGGTCCGGAATTCAAGACCAGCCTGACCAACATGGTGAGACCCCGTCTTTAAAAAAAAAAAAAAAAAAAAGGAAACCAGGAAAGATCAAAATCAAACCCAAAGCAGGTAGAACTCAGGAAATAGTAAACATCAGAATAGAGGTAAATTAATTAGAGAATAAAAGTAGAATAGAGAAAATCGACAAGCCAAAAAGTTGTTATTTGAAAGATAGAAGAAATTGATAAACCTTTAGATAGTCTGACCAAAGTAAAAAGATGACCCAAATTGGTAAAATTAGGAATGAAAGGGGAACAGGTCTATTGAATTTAGAGAAATAAAAAGGATTATAGGGAAAGTTAAGAATAACTGAATGCCAACAAATTAGAAAACTTAGATGAGGCTGGGTGTGGTGGCTCATGCTTGCAAAATCAGCACTTTGGGAGACCCAGGAGGGTGGATCAGGAGGTCAGGAGTTCAAGACCAGCAGGCCAAGATGGTGAAAACCTGAAAACCTGTCTCTACTAAAACTACAAAAATTAGCCAGGCATGGTGGCAGGCCCCTGTAATCTCAGCTACTGAGGAGGCTGAGGCGGGAGAATCACTTGAACTTGGGCAGCAGAGGTTACGGTGAGCTGAGATCACACCACTGCACTTCAGCTTGGGTCTGTCTCAAAAAAAATAAAATAAATAAAAAGGCATTTTGAGGAAGTGCCAACTCTTTTCCAAAGCAGCTGCATCATCTTTTTTTTTTTTTTGAGGTGGAGTCTCACTCTGTCACCTAGGCTGGGGTGGTCTTGGCTCGCTGTAACCTCTGCCTCCCAGGTTCAAGCAATTCTCCCGCCTCAGCCTCCTTAGTAGCTGGGACTACAGACATGTGCCACCACACCCAGCTAATTTTTGTATTTTTAGTAGAGATGGGGTTTCACTATGTTGGCCAGGCTGGTCTTGAATTCCTGACCTCGTGATCCACCTGCCTGGGCCTCCAAAAGTGCTGGGATTACAAGCATGAACCACTGCCCCTGGCCAATTTCCAGTTATATTTTAACTTACCTATTTTTCATTACAGTTCAATCAGTTTTTGTTTTATGTACTTTGAGGGTCTGTTATCAGGTACATAAGTGTTGGGATTTTTATGTTTTCTTGATAGACTGATCAAAGAGTTATGACATGCACCTTCTTGAGTCCTATTTTTCTTTGTCCTGAAATCTATCTTATCTGGTATTAATATAGCCCACCATTTTTTGGCTTGTTCTATTGATTCCATACTTTTAATATTTTGTGTCTTTAAAGTGTGTTCCTTGTAGCCGTTACGTGGTGTGCAAGGGGTTCCAATTTCTCTGCATCCTCCTCAACATAAGTTATTTCCTGGTTTTGTTTGTTTGTTTTTCATTTCCATTGGGTGTGAAGTGATGTGTTATTCACTATGTTAATCTTTGCCTTTTAATTAAAGTGTTTTGACCCTAAACATTTTATATAATTATTAACAAGATTACCTTTAGGTCTACTGCTTTACATTTTTCTCTCTATTTAATTTCTCTGTCTAGCCATTCCTTTTGTAATTCTGATTATTTCAATTTCTTTTCTATTTATTTAAATTTACCTATTGGCTTTTGGGTTGTATCTCCTTGCATAATTTATTTTAGTGGGTGTTATAGGAATTACAATATACAATGTCCATCACATTTCACCATCTAGAGTTGTTCCTTCTCAACAAATGTATAAACCTTGTATTTTTACAGTTTTATATCCACCTTACCCTTTATGTTATCATTTCCATGTATATCACATCTATATATATTGTAAACCTCACTAGGCATTATTATTAGTTTTGCTTTTAACGGTCATATTAAAGAAGTTAAGGGGCAAAAAATAATTTTATGTATTTACATCATCTTTTGTGAGCTTTTCTTACATTCTGAAGATTCAGATTTCTCTTTGATATTATTTTCTTTGGTCCTAAACAACTTGTTAGCAGTTTTTGTATAGTAAGTCTGATGGCAACAAAGTATTTTAATTTGCTTTTATCAGTAAATGTAATGTATCTTATTTGGCATTAAATTAGCATCTTAATTCTACAAATTTATTTCTTTCATTAAATTTGAGATGTTTTCAGTTGCTATTTCCTGAGATATTTTTCCTGCTGAAATCTTTGTTTTTGGGGGTTTATAATTTCAATCATATCTTTTGATTTATTCCTACAGCTCTTTAAAATTTTTTAAACTATTTTTATCTCTCCGTTTCAAGTTGAATAATTTCTACTGATCAAGTTTACTGACTCTTAGTGATTATATATTTCAGTTGTATAATTTGCATTTTGATCCTTTTCTGTCTCCCCCCTCATGGTTATATCTCCTATGTTGTCCGTCATTTCCAGTGTGTTTTTCTAAGCTTTGTCTTAATATTCTGATGTTGCAATCACATTAGCTAGCATGACAGGCATCAGCCATTGAGCCTGGCTCCAAACTTTTATATGCTACTATTTTTATTGTTTTGTTTACTCACAACTCTAAGTCTTTAAAGACCTCCTTTCATTTTCTCATAGTATTTGCAGGCTTATGTTACCTGTTCCCTTCCTGAATTGTTTCTTTCTCTGGAGTATTGTATGTGCATATTTTTAAAAATTTAGATATTGAGTAATTACAAGATAGGTGGTAAAATGTGCTCATTATAACTGTCTTTTTAGCAGCTTTTTGTATTTCATCCATGACAATTGGCTATTTAGACTTTTTACTTTTAGGGTCACCTTTGAAGAATATTTCTGCAAAATTATTCATTGTTTCTAATGCTTTCAAAATGTGTTCATATACTCTTATAATTTAAATAAAATCCCTGTTTCTTATTTTCCCTTGTTTCTTATTTTTATTTTTTATTCTTTTTTGGTTGCTTTAGCTCATATTTTACCTGATGATTTTTGTAAACACCACGTCTTTGATTTAGATGTTGACGCTATTCTGTTTTCTAATGCATCACTGTCTGCTTTTACCTTTATTTTTCTACTTTCCTGTACCTTACTCTTAATTTCCTAAATGTTGGGTAGTGATCTTTAACTTATTTTCTTTCCTTTTTATTGAGATAAGTATTCAGTCTTTGGATTCCCTGCCTGCTGATATTGAATGCCCATGATTATGATGTGTACCTGTTTTCTCCATCATGATTTGCTGGAATTCTTCCCTTTTACTGTTCTATTTCCATAACGATGCAGGATTTATTATGCTGAGGACATTTCTATTTCCACATGGAAGATCTTTTAGTTTCTAATATTATTAATTTGTATCGTTACTCCATTTTAGAGAGGGTTGTTTATATTATTTCCACTTTTTGTGTACAAATCATGCCACAAGTCATGTCCCACTAATACAGCACTTTTTATGTTGCTGAACATATTCCTTTATATATACTGTATTTTTTTTTTGGTGATGGAGTCTCACTCTGTTGCCCGGGCTGGAGTGCAGTGATGTGATCTTAGCTCACTGCAACCTCTGACTCCTGGGTTCAAGCAATTCTCCTGCCTCAGCCTCCCAAGTAGCTGGGGTTACAGGTACCTGCCACCACGCCTTGCTAATTTTTTTTTTTTTTCTTATTGGTAGAGTCAGGGTTTTACCATGTTGGCCAGGTGCTGGTCTTGAACTCCTGATCTCAGGTGATCCGCCAGCCTTGGCCTCCCAAAGTGCTGGGATTACAGGCATGAGCCACGATGCCTAGCCTGCTTTATATAGACTGGAAACTATCATCCTCCATCCCACTTCTGCCAATATTTTTCATCTAGTTTTTGGCTCTCTTCTTTAGTGTAATTCAGGTCCTCTCTTTGTGCTAAGTTTGAGTGCTCAACATTTCATAATTCTCGTGTACATACTTGGTATGTGTCTAAAAATTAATTAGCATACTCTTCTAGGCATTACCAGAATGAGTTAGCATTGGATAAAAAGGAAAACCATCTGCACAGGTACCCCAGAACCTAAAGTGCAATACGTATATATATATATGAAAACCAGAACAGACCCGAGAAAAGTTATGATAGAAAATTAGATTGAACATCTGTAGGATCAGAGGTAATAAGAAAATGTCAGGGTAGGATAACTAAATAAAAACTCAGTATTTTATTTAATGTAGAGAGAAAAGTAGTATACATGGTCATATATAGAAGGGAATAAACTATAGTTGTGGGAGTACCTATATTTCGGGGAACATTGTAATTGAAGAATGATCCAGTATATATACTGGCCTGTTTTCTTAGTATATGGTATAAATTTATATAGCAGGGGTGTGGTACAGCTGGTCATTTCTGTAAATCTAGAACCAATTATGCATATATGTTAATAAACTTGCATTAAATTGACAGCTTGAAATTGCCCTCAGTGGAAATATTTACACCAGAGATCTTGGCAAACACTACAAAACAGGGCTGTGTGTGTGTGTGTGTGTGTGTTTGTGTGTGTGTGTGAATGTTTGCCTTTGTGTATGTGTGCAGCATGTGTGTAAGGCTGCACTCCACTGCACAAACTCGTTTTTTGAGCTCTCCTTTCATATTTTTGAGTTCTCAGCATCTGTAATAGGTGAGAATTCCTCTTAATTCTACAATACATTGACATTTTCTCACCCAGTAAACAAAACATTTTTCTTTTGTGTCTTCTAGATTTGGATTCAAGGTGTGAAATAATCAGTGATAGGAAAATGGACATTTATAGGAAACACTCATCTGTTACTCTCCATCAGAGAATTCATAATGGACAGAAACCATATGAGTGTAAGGAATGTCAGAAGGCCTTTAGTCATCTTGCAGAACTCATGGTACATCAAAGAATTCATACTAGTGAGGAACCTGATCAGCGTGAAGAACTTGGGAAAGCATTTAGCCATCTTACAGACCTTAGAGAACATCAGAAAATTCATGCTCGTGAGAAACCTTATGAATGTGAAGAATGTGGGAAGGTCTTCAGTTATCCTGCAAACCTTGCCCAACATGGGAAAGTTCATGTTGAGAAACCCTATGAATGTAAAGAGTGTGGGGAAGCTTTTAGGACTAGCCGTCAACTTACTGTGCATCATAGATTTCATTATGGTGAGAAACCCTACGAATGTAAGGAATGTGGCAAGGCCTTTAGTGTGTATGGACGACTTAGTCGACATCAGAGTATTCACACTGGTGAGAAGCCCTTTGAATGTAACAAATGTGGAAAGTCCTTTAGGCTCAAAGCAGGCCTTAAAGTACATCAGAGTATTCATACTGGAGAGAAGCCACATAAATGTAAGGAATGTGGGAAGTCCTTTCGTCAGTTTTCCCACCTTGTGGGTCATAAAAGAATTCATACTGGAGAAAAACCCTATGAATGCAAGGAATGCGGGAAGGGCTTTACATGTAGGTATCAACTTACCATGCATCAGAGAATTTATTCTGGGGAGAAACCTTATGAATGTAAAGAAAATGGAGAGGCTTTCAGTAGTAGCCATCAATTTACTGCACCTCATACATTTGAAAGTATTGAGAAACCTTATAAGTGTGAGGAATGTGGGAAGGCCTTTAGTGTACATGGACGACTTACTCGACATCAGGGTATTCATAGTGGTAAGAAACCCTTTGAATGTAACAAATGCGGGAAGTCCTTTAGGCTCAATTCATCCCTTAAAATACATCAGAATATTCATACTGGTGAGAAACCTTATGAATGTAAGGAATGTGGAAAGGCCTTCAGTCAGCGTGCACACCTTGCCCATCATAACAGAATTCACACTGGTTACAAACCCTTTGAATGTAAAGAATGCGGGAAGTCCTTTCGTTGTGCCTCATATCTTGTTATACATGAGAGAATTCATACGGGAGAGAAACCCTATGTATGTCAAGAGTGTGGGAAGGGTTTTAGTTATAGTCATAAACTTACTATGCATCGCAGAGTTCATACTGGTGAGAAACCTTACGAATGTAAGGAATGTGGGAAGACCTTTAGTGTATCTGGACAACTTACTCAGCATCTGAGTGTTCACAGTTGTAAGAAACCTTTTGAATGTAACCAATGTGGGAAGTCTTTTAGGTTCATTTCAGTACTTAAAGCCCATCAGAATGTTCATAGTGCTGAGAAACCCTACGAATGTAAGGAATGTGGCAAGGCCTTTCGTCATGCCACAAGCCTCATATATCATGACCGAACTCATGCTGGTGAAAAGTCCTATGAATGTAAAGAATGTGGGGAGACTTTTAGTCATGCCTCACATCTTATTATTCATGAGAGAATTCATACCGGTGATACACCTTATGAATGTAAAAGATGTGGGAAGGCATTTCGCTGTTCCTCTTATCTTGTCAGACATGAAAGGGTTCATGCTGATGGAAATCCCTATATGTGTGAAGAGTGTGGGAAAGCTTTTAATAGTAGCCATGAACTTAGTATACATCATAGAGTTCATACTGGTGAGAAGCCCTTCAAGTGTAACAAATGCAGAAGGTCCTTTAGGCTTAGATCCATCCTTGAAGTACATCAGAGAATTCATATTTGATAGAGAAATTTTGGCATGTATACAGGTAGTAAAGAAAGCACTTTGTGTCCATGGATTTATCTCACTAAAGAACAATCTGAAGACAATGTGGGATGACTTTTAAATACAGTTCACTTTTTATTAGGCATCAATTTGTACTGGTGTGAACTTTTCAAAATGTAAATAATGTATGCAATTTCTTTGGTATGACCTGTGTTAACTCGGATTCAGAGAATTTATAATTATTTTTTTAAATAACATAAGAAAACTTTTTCTGATCGTCCTCTAGTTTAGGATTGCCAAAATATTCATAGTAGAGGAAAGTTGAGAGAACATAGGAAACCATTGTTCTTTATACTTGTATGTAAACATTTTCCAGCAACAAACATTTATTGTTAAACCTGAGGAAAGCCATCACACAGGAAACCTCTGTCGATATAAGCAATGATGGGATAGGGTGTTTAGCCATTCTGCATATTTAATGTTCATGATTGACACCCGCTTCTTATAGCTGGAATGATATGGGGGAAGATATTTATCCCTTCTGGGGATCATATATGAATGGTGATAGTAGTACCTACAGTATAGTGCTGTTAGAATTACACGAGTTAGATTTGGAGGTCAGAGTGAAAGCAGGTGTGAGAGGGTCCCGCAGAAGAAAACATGGCTGCCAAAGTGTTTGAGTCCATCGGCAAGTCTGGCCTGGCCTTAGATGTTGCAGGAGGCTTGGTGAACTCTGCCTTATATCATGTGGCTGCTGGGTACAGAGTTGTCATCTTCAACCGATTCCCTGGAGTTCAGTCATTGTGATAGGAGAAGGGACTCACTTTCTCATCCCATGGGTACAGAAACCAATTATCTTTGACTGCTGTTCTCAGCCATGTAATGTGCTAGTCATCACTGGTAGCAAAGATTTACAGAATGTCAACATCACACTGTGCATCCTCTTCCGGCCTGTCACTGGCCAGCTTCCTCGCATCTTCACCAGCATTGGAGAGGACTATGATGAGCTGGTGCTGCTGTCCATTGCCACTGAGATCTTCAAGTCAGTGGTGGCTTGCTTTGATGCTGGAGAACTAATCACCCAGAGAGCTGGTCTCCAGGCAGGTGATCAACGCCTTATGGAGCGAGCAGCCACCTTTGGGCTCATTCTGGCGGACGTGTCCTTGACACATCTGACCTTTGGGAAGGAGTTGACAGAAGCAGTGGAAGCCAAACAGGTGGCTCAGCAGGAAGCAGAGAGGGCCAGATTTGTGGTGGAAAAGGCTGAGCACCAGAAAAAGGCGGCCATCATCTCTGCTGAGGGCGACTCCAAGGCAGCTGAGCTGATCGCCAACTCACTGGCTTGAGGGGGATGGTCTGAGTGAGCTGCAGAAGCTGAAAGCTGTGGAGGACATAGCACACCAGCTCTCACGCTTTCGGAACATCACCTACCTGCTGGCGGGGCAGTCCGTGCTCCTCCCGCTGCCCTGGTGAGGGATTACCCTGAGGCAACTGGGCCACAGCCCTGACAATTCTTAACACCACCTTCCTTCTGCCCCCACCTCAGAAATCACTGTGAAATGTCATGATTGGCTTAAAGTGAAGGAAATAAAGGTAAAATCACTTCAGATCTCTAAAAAACAACAAAAAGAATTACACAAGTTAGTACATGAAAAAATTATGGGAAACTACGGAATATAATGTTCAATAAACATTATCGTCTATATATAATGTCATTACTTGTGTTATTTTTAGTCTGTTTTGACCAGATGAAAACTATTAACTATTCAGGTTTAATGAATTCAAAAAAGTTTTATGCTTTTAAAATTTGAATTCATTCTGGGTAAATTTAGGATTTAACATATTTATAGGAATTACAGGTGTACGCCACCATGTCCAGCTAATTTCTGTATTTTTAGTAGAGACGGAGTTTCACTCTGTTGGCCAGGCTGGTCCTGAACTCTTGACCTCAAGTGATCCACCCACCTTGGCCTCCCAAAGTGCTGGGATTACAGGCATGAGCCACCATGCCCAGCCTCTTTTCTTTTCCCTTTCCCTTTCCTTCCTTTTTTTGAGATGGAGTCTCATTCTTGTCACCTAGGCTGGCATGCAGTGATGCAATCTTGGCTCATTGCAACCTCCACCTCCCTGGTTCAAGTGATTATTCTGCCTCAGCCTTCTGAGGGAGCTGTGATTACAGGTGTGCATCACCACATCTGGTTAATTTTTGTATTTTTAGTAGCACAGGGGTTCACCATGTTGGCCTTAAACTCCTGACCTCAGGTGATCTGTCCGCCTCAGCCTCCCAAAGTGGTGGGATTACAGGCATGAGCCATTGCGTCTGGCCTTTTTCTTTGTTAAGACAGGGTCTAGCTCTGTGGCCCTGGCTGCAGTGAAGTCGTGCCATCATAGCTCTTGGGCTCAAGTGATCCTCTGACCTCAGGCTCCCGAGCAGCTGAGATTATGGGTGTAGACCACTAAGCCCAGATTTAAAAGAAAAACAAAATGTCATAGGCATGGGGTCTTGCTATGTTGCCCAGGCTGGTCTTAAACTTCTGGTCTCAAGCAATCCAGCTATCCCCAGGCTCCCAAAGCACTGGAGTATGGGCATGAGCCACTGCGCCCAGCCCCCACTTTATTTTTCTTGACAAAACCTAAATATTCTGTTTTTTTTTTTTTTTTTTGACACTACTTATGTTCTGAGAAATAAAGCCCAGCCCCACTTTATTTCTCTTGATAAAACCTATTCTTTTTTTTTTTTTTTTCCACACACCGCTTATATCAATGTTCTGAGTAAATGTATAATAGTATAATTTCAGAGAGGCCTTTTTTTTTTTTTTTTTTTTGAGACAGAGTCTCCCACTGTCACCAGGCTGCAGTGCAGTGGTACAATCTGGGCTCACTGTGACCTCTGACTCCCTGGTTCAAGCGATTCTCCTGCCTCAGCCTCCCGAGTAGCTGGAATTAAAGGCACACACCACCACACCCAGCTAATTTTTGTATTTGTAGTAGAGACGTGGTTTCATCATGTTGGCCAGGATGGTCTTGATCTACCTCATGATCCGCCTGCCTCAGCCTCCCAAAGTGCTGGGATTACAGGCATCAGCTACTGTGTCCAGCCCCAGAGAGGTTTTTTAATAAAACAAATATGTAACTGATATCTTGTATTTTAAATCTAAGAGGGCATATGAAATTGAATGCATTCTGTGAGAGGAGAGTCAGAGTATTGATGAATTTGGACTTATTAAATTCCTGGAGTAATGACTAAAATAACCTAAAAAATATTAAAGAAAAAATTGGAATAGTAATACATCAATCCAACATAAAGGAAAGAGAGAAAAAGGAAACATGCAACAAAAAGAAAACAAAATGTCAGAAGCTCACGCCTGTAATCTCAGCACTTTGGGAGGCATAGGTGGGAGGATCGCCTGAACCCAGGAGTTCAAGACCAGCCTGGGCAACATAGGAAGACCCTGTTTTTGGTTTAGTTTCTTTGTTTTTGGGTGGAGTCTTGCTCTGTAGCCCAGGTTAGAGTGCAGAGGCATGATCTCGGCTCACTGCAACGTCTGCCTCCCAGGTTCAAGTGATTCTCCTGCCTCAGCCTCCTGAGAAGCTGGGATTACAGGCAGCCACCACCATGCCCAGCTAATTTTTGTATTTTTAGTAGAGGCAGGGTTTCACCATGTTGGTCAGGCTGGTCTCAAACTCCCGACCTCATGATCAGCCTTCCTCGGCCCCTCAAAGTGCTGGGATTACAGGCATGAGCCACCACGCCCAGCCGAGACCCCATTTTTAAAAAGAAATAAGGCTCCAAAGCTGGGAAGTGGGGCAAGATGGTTTACATCTCGAATGGACAAGTGTTAGACAGCTGGAGTCAGTCTCCATGGAGACTATCTTTGATAACAGATTACTTCTTCAGAATAGCAGTTTGTGGTTTTGTTTTTCAAAACTCTGCTTCAGCAAGATGTGAAAAAAAGCAGCTATGGAAGCTCATCTGATTCCAGATAGGATGATGGAAGAGGCCCACTGGGAAACCCTCCCCAAATAATGGGTAGAATTAATCATCTGCGCAGCCCCAGTCCTCCTCCAATGACTGGTAGATGAGGGAGGTAAATGTCTGCTTGGACATGAGCATTTATAGCAGAAGGAAACCAAGAAGTGGAGAGCTGACCATGCTGGAGTAGTAGATGAAAGTATGTGTGTAAACAAGGACTGCTCTGGGTCCTCACAGATGAATGAGGTCATGCTGGGAATTCTCTCTGCAGGGAACTGGCCTGACTGCCATGCAGTTCCATAAATGCACATGTTTTTCTCATTATCTTTTTTGTATAGTTTATTAAAGTGTCAACATAGTTTTAATAAATGTCTTTAGATTGCAAAATGAACTCCCCATCTGGCTCTCTTGCTCAGGCTGGAGTGCAGTGGCTCGATTTCTCGTCTCACTGCAACCTATTTTGTGTGTGTGTGTGTGTGTGAGATAAGAGTCCCACTCTGTCGCCCAGGCTGGAGTGTAATGCCCGATCTTGGCTCACTGCAACCTCTGCCTCCCGGGTTTAAGTGATTCTCCCTGCCTCAGCCTGCCAAGCAGCTGGGATTACAGGCGCCTGGCACCACGCCCAGATAATTTTTGTATGTTTAGTAGAGATGAGGTTTCGCCACGTTGGCCAAGCTGGTTTCGAACTCCTGACCTCAGGTGATCCGCCCGCCTGGGATCAAAGTGGTGGTGGAAGCCACCAGGACCGACACCCATCTTTATAAATTCACACACACATAAAAAGTGAATATGAAAAAATAAATAAAAGACTCTGTATTTAGCACTAAAAAAAAGTAATAAATAAAATGGCAGCGTTAAATCTAAATATACCAGTGGCTATATTAAATGTAAATAGATTAAATACTCCAGTTAAAAGAGACGTTCGGGGTGTATTTAAAAGCCAGGGACACACACGGTCTTCCCACTTCCCTATTCACATACTCAGCCCCTGATGGCACTAGCTCTGGGACTAAGCACCTTGGGCAGCCCTGAGCCTCCCAGCTGAGCACCGCGCTTTGAGCAGCTTCACTACCGCGTCCTGCGGTCTGGAAGCGGCTACGTTCATTCGCAAAGCACGTCGGCCGCGAAGGCCTCTGGGAATGTAGTCAAGGCTACCAGCCCAGAGACGCTGCGGAACCGGTTGAGGGGAGCTTGATTGAAGCCTCAGCTGACCTAATCTCTGCTGGCACAAGCTGTGCTCAGAAACGTGGGGGCGTTCTCTTGTATTCTGAGTGCGCAGACTCATCGCGTCACAGTTTATGCTTTTGTGACGGGTGAGTGCAATCAGTGATTCCTACCGGTTTAGAATGGGGAGGTTATGCTTGGGCGTCCTAGACGCTGGCCTGGCTGGTGGCTGTAGTGGATGCCACGTAGTCCGGGATGGGGCTGGAGGTTTGCAAGAGTCCATCCGAGGGGATTCTGGCTTCGAGTGTGTCAGAGTGTGTGAAAGCCGCATGGAGGATCTGATTGTAGTGCGAGCAAGAGTGAGTGCCCGCGAGGGATCGTCACTTGAATGTGAGTCTCAGGGATTCACCGTCTCCTATCTCTTCCCTTCTTCGACTGTAAAATCGTGAAAATAAGTGTGCTTCTTCCAGGACGTCAGTTTACTCAAAACTTTGGAAAAGAAAAGTCTAAATAATTAATTTGATAAATACTAGTATTTGTTAGCAATAAAAGGCTTGTCTATTTTATCACTGGTGAGAAGCCTTATGAATGTAAGCAGTGTGGGAAGGCTTTTATCACCTGGTCAACATTTGTTCAAAATCAGAGAACACATACTAATGAAAAACCTTATGAATGTCAGGAATGCAAGAAGGCCTTCAAACAGAGTGCACATCTAATGAGACATCAGAGAATTCACAGTGGGGAGAAGAAACCCTATCAATGTTATGAATGTGGGAATGCCTTCATTTGTTTTTCTGATTTTAATAACATCAGAGAATTCACAAAGGTGAGAAACTCCATCATTGTAAAGAATGTGGGGAGGTCTTTAATAATTATTCAACTCGTACCCAGTGTGAAATCCCATTGCAAGAATTCAGTCACATCTTCAGGCTCCACTTCTAATTCTAGTTCTCTTTTTATTTCTAGTAAATCTGCAGTTACTTCCTCTGCTAAAGTCTTGAACTTCTCAAATTTATCCATGAAGACTGGAATTAACTTCTTCCAAACTCTGGTTAATGTTGACATTTTGACCTCCTCCCATTAATCACAAACGTTCTTAATGGCAACTACAATGAGGAATCCTTTCCAGGTTTTCAATGTGCTTTTCTTACATCCATCAGAGGAATCACTATCCATGGCAGCTATAGCTTTACAAAATGTACTTCTTAAATAAGACTTGAAAGTCACAATTACTCTTTCATTCACAGGCTGCAGAATGGGTATTGTGTTAGCAGGCATGAAAACAACGTTCATCTCCTTGTACATTCTCCATCAGAGCTGATGGGTGACTAGGTGTACTGTCAATGATCAGTGACATTTTGAAAGAAATCTTTTTTCTCTAAGCAGTAGGTGTCCACAGTGGACTTAAAATATTCAGTAAACCAGGCTGTAAACAAATATGCTGTCATCCAGGCCTTGTTGTTCCATTTATAGAGCACAGAGTGGATTTAGCGTAATTATTAAGGGCCTTATGATTTTCTGGATGGCAAAGGAGTACGGGCTTCAACTTTGCCAACATTAGCCCTTAAGAAGAGAGTCAGCTTGTCCCTTGAAGCTTTGAAGTCAGCCACTGACTTATTTTTTTTCTAGCTATGAAAGGCCTAAATGACAGCTTCTTCCAATATAAAGCTACTTATTCTACACTGAAAACTCTGTTAAGTGTAGTGACCTTCATTAATGATCTTGGCTGTATTTTCCAGGTAATTCAGTTCTTTCATCAGCACCTGCTACTTCACCTTGCCCTTTATGGCGATGGCTTTTTCCTTAAAGCTCAAGAACCAACTTCTGCTTACTTCAAACCTCTCTTCTGTAGCTTTCTCACCTCTTTCAGCCTTCATAGAATTGAAGAGAGATAGGGCCTTGCTCTGAATTAGGCTTTGGCTTAGGGGAATGTTGTGGCTGGTCTGATCTTCTATCCAGACCACCAAAACTTTTTCCATATCAGAAAAAATGTTGTCTCACTTTATTATTTGTACGTTTGCTGGAATAGCACTTTCAATATCCTTCCAGAACTCTTTCTTTATATTCACAACTTGGCTAACTCTTTGGCACAAGAGACTAGCTTTTTGTCTATTTTGGCTTTTAACGTTCCCTCCTTACTGAATTTAATCATTTCTAGCTTTTGATTTTAAGTGAGAGACGTGCAGCCCTTCCATTCGCTTTAACACTTAGGGGTAATTGTAGGGTTTTTACATAGCCAAATTTCAATATTGTTGTGTCTCAGAGGATAGGGAGGCATGAGGAGAAGGAGAGAGATGGGGAATGGCTGGTCATCAGTCAGAATGCACACATGCATAGATGCGGTTTGTCACCTTGTATGGGCATGGTTTTCAGCACCCCAAAACAATGAAGATAGTAATATCAAAGGTCATTGATCACAGATTCCCCATAACAGATAAAATATTATTAATAATTTAAAAGTTGGCCAGGCGCAGTGGCTCACGCCTGTAATCCTAGCACTTTGGGAGGCCAACGTGGGCAGATCATGAGGTCAGGAGATTGAGACCATCCTGGCTAACACAATGAAACCCCATCTCTACCAAAAATACAAAAATTAGCTGAGTCTGGTGGCACGTGCCTGTAATCCCATCTACTCAGGAGGCTGAGGCAGGAGAATCACTTGAACCTGGGAGACGGAGGTTGCAGTGAGCTGAGATCACCACACTGCACTCCAGCCTGGGTGACAGAGCGAGATGCTGTCTCAAATAGATTGTAAGTATTACCAAAATGTGACAGAAGTAAGAAGTGAGCACATGCTATTGAAAAATGGCACCAACAGACTTGCTTGACATGGGGTTGCTGCAAACCTTCCATCTGTAAATAATGCAATATTTGTGAAGCATACCAAATCAAGGTGTATCTGTGATATATACACATTTGAGCACAAAATATTTCAAAAAACTCCAAACTCCGAGTGTTCGGTTCCATATAAGCTCCTGAACCTCTTTGAAAAACTTATTTTTTTAATGTTCCAAGACATGTTTTGAATGTCTCCAATGTCCCAAGACTTAGAACATGGGAACACTATTCACCCTGTCCTTTAAAGGAGTTATTTAGGGATAATTATAGACATGTCGTCTCACCCAAATATTCCACTTTTTTTTTTTTTTGAGATGGAGTCTTGTACTGTTGCCAGGGCTGGTGTGCAACAGCGCGATCTCAGCTCACTGCAACCTTTGCCTCCCAGGTTCATGTGATTCTCCTGCCTGATCCTGCTGAGTAGCTGGGATTACAGGCACATACGACTACATTCGGCTAATTTTTTTGTATGTTTACTAGATATGGGGGTTTCACTATGTTGGCCAGACTGGTCTTGAACTCCTGACCTTGTGATCTGCCCACCTTGGCCTCCCAAAGTGTTGGGATTACAGGCGTGAGCCACCGCACCTGGCATCCATTTTTTTATTACTAGCTAAAAATAATGTACAATAACACTGATTAATATATCTATTTATATATTTTTCAAACACCTCTTTATCTTTACTTCAGGCCATCACCATTCTTTCTTTTGTGTATGTGATGGAGTCTCATAATGTTGTCTAGCATGGTCTTAAACTCCTAGGTTCAGGTAATCCTGCTACCTCAGCTTCCAAGAAGCTGGGACTACAGGCATGTGCCAGCATGTCTGGCTATCATCATCATCATTTCTTACATTAATTACTTTAAAAAATTCCTAAGCCTTCTCCCAAATTTGACTGGGCACTCATTATATTCTGTACTTTTTAACAAGCACTTCTGATTTTTTGAAATATGACAGTTTGCTATTACTTAACTGTAAAATCCTTCATCTGTCCTGGATAGATGAGAAAATATGATTCCTCTGAATTTCTTCAGCCTCAGTTTAGTACACTGTCTTGCTTTACATACTTTGGGCTAAAGCAGATAAATTACAATACAAGCCTGAAACCTGTTTTTATCCCCTAAAGAAATAATAAAGAGTATTAGGGACCTATCAAAAGGACATAATATCCAGTTTAAAACACTACTATAGGCCAAATCTTGAATAATATGAATATCAAAATGAAAGAAATTATAAATCACTGGATAAAGTAAGAATCTACGAGTCCATACTGTTAATAAGAGACTAAATAAAGAAAAAATTGGATGAGAAAGGAAAGCTCTTCCTTATAGCAGAATGCCAACTAATACATGTAATAGGAAAAATAATTATAAAAATCACCACACACAACCTTCACATGGTTTCAGCAAAAATCAATAGGTGCTAAAACTAGTGAGTAAAATTTGATGAGAAATTTGATGTGGAACATTAGAAGTTTTGATTATTTACATAGTTTCAAAGTAACTTCCCACAAAACACTTAGTAATTCAATAGGGGAATATGATAATTTTAGAATGGACAAACCTGGTCAACAATACTTCAATGAAGAGATACAGGTCAGCATCACTGATGCCCTAATGAGATGCACTATTAAGAAAAAGGAAAAGGCAGGGGCACAGTGGCTCATGCCTGTAATCCCAGCACTTTGGAAGGCGGAGGTGAGCAGATCACCTGAGGTCAGGAGTTTGAGATCAGCCTGCGGAACATGGTGAAACCCTGTCTCTACTAAAAATACAAAAATTAGCTGGGCACAGTGGCATGTGCCTTTAGTCCCAGCTACTCAGGGAGGCTGAGGCAGGAGAATCACCTGAACCCGGGAGGTGTAGGTTGCAGTGAGCTGAGATGGCACCACTGCACTCCAGCCTGGGTGACAGAGCAAAACTCTGTCTCAAAAATAAAGTAAAATAAAACAAAATGGAAAAACACTCTGTATTTAGTACGGTATGTGTTGGGTACCAGCCCCAACCCTGCTAATGGGTGCCCTGAGCCCTGGCGGTGACAAGGGATTGAGAAAGAAAATAAAGACAAAGACACAGAAATAGAGCTTAAAGTGTGGGTTCAGGGGACCAACGCAAAGTGCGAGGACCACGTTGGCCCCTAGTTCTGGTTTCCACAGGTTTTTATTAGGTGCATACACTCATTATTTGAGGTGTGGAAAATGGGGGGGTGGGGGGTGGGGGAGGAGGGGGCAGTTATTGGGGTAGGTCTTGAAACTATTGTGGGGCAAGATAGCCAGGGGGAGAAGCATGCATCATTACAATACAATGAAGCAGGTGGTTCTAAGAGAAGCTAATCTAGTACATCAAGTTTTACCACAGATCAGTATCCATATGCAGCTGCACCAGAACACAGTGGATAAGGCACCACCAGGTCCGACCACACATAATGCATCAAGGGGCTTTTATCTCCCAAGCACTGTGAACATAGGGCAACCAAGATTACCCCATACTCTGAGAACATAGGCAGGGCAGGAGATGTTCCACTATCTCCTTCCGCAAGGCCTTCCTGCCTTGCCAGCTCCCACCTGCAAAGATCCGCCTGGATCTTGTGAGCAGAGGTTGCCGACCTCTCCTGGGTGCTTACACAAGCCCTCTTTACGAGACCTCTGTGCAGACCCCATGTTGGAAAGGAGTTCGTGGGACCAAGGCAGAGTTTTCCTGCCTTGCAACCATACCATGGATGTGCCACGGTTAATCGGGCGTTCTCAGATGGTCTAACTTTAGGCTTCCAATTACCGCTTTTGCTTGTGCTTTTACAAGCTACAAGCTGTTCTCTTTTGGCTGTGCTTTTCATTCACTATTATTTCAGGGTATAAACTTCAGTGTACCGTGACCTCTACAAGCTAATAAGCAAATCAAACTTATATTTGTTTAATCAGAAATAGTAGAGACAGCATAGGTCTGCCCCTGGTCATCTGGGCCCACAGTATGTTATAGTATAGTATAGTACAGTATATGGGTGCCAAAATATACATAATCTGAATCTAATAATTGGGAATCATTAGAAAAACTCAAAGAATATTTTACAAAACAAATGGCCAGTATTTTCCAAAAATGTCAATGTCATAAATGACAAAAGAGACTGAGGAACTGCTCCAGATGTAAGACTAAATATACTTATAAACCAAATTCAATCAGTGATAATACAGTGAATTCTGGGCAAAGAAAAAAAGTACTATTCGAGAATACTGCAGGTACAATTGGCAAAATATATTAATAAAGGACATTGATTAGATTTTTCAAATAGTATTATATTTCCTGATTTTAATGACTACGGTTAAGTAACTAAATGTCCTTGAGCTTGGGAGAGACTCACTTAAGTAATTAGATGTAAAGGGTATGATGTTTGTTCATTAAAAGTAAATAAATATGGACATAGTATGATAAGGCACATGTGGAAAAGCATAAACAACTGGTGAATCTGGAGGAAAGCTATAGGAGAATGAAAGTTCAAAATAAAAAATATGTTGTATTGAGTTTTGGGAATGTAAATTTTTTCTTATGTAAATATTAGCCAAAAAATTAAGAGATCTTCGTATTTTATGGTTATGGTATGAGAATTAGTTTATTTTCATTCAGCTGTGCACATATTTATATATTCTCTTGTGTGCTTTGCACATTTTCAGAATTAATTTTAAAAATTAATAATTGGGCTACAAAAGAAGAAGTGAAAATACTGAAATAGCTACAAAACATCTCTCAGCAAGCTGGAAGTTAAGACCAAGGAGTTCTTTCAGAATACAACCTGATGAATTTTAATGAAATAGAAAACTGTAAATAAAAAGGTAAAAAACAAGCCCTGAAAAAGTTGTCAAAAGAAATTGATAAAGTGGAAATTAATGAAATAGGAAACATTTCTAAAAAAATAGCAACAAGTACAAAGAAAACCAATAAAATCCTTAACAAAAACTTATGTAAGAAATGTAGTTGGTTTTAAAAAGAATATACGTAATTAGTACATATCCTCCACATATTCACTTAACCAATACTTGAATATCTGGAAGAGATCAAGGAGAAAGAAGAAAGTTTTTAATATTTTAAAAATGAAGTATTACAATGAACATTTTTATTACTAAAGGTATTTTTAGAGAGATCCAAGATGGCCGATTAGCAACAGCTCAGGAATGTAGCTCCCAGTGAAAGCGCAGAGAACGAGTGGACGCCGCACTTTCCGACCAATTTTTGTAGCCCACAGACCGGGAGATTCCCGGCAGAGGAGCCACAC
>CAUYQU010084248.1:0-94455 GCA_963574635.1 Cheracebus regulus | reverse complement strand
CCGTGTGGCTCCTCTGCCGGGAATCTCCTGGTCTGTGGGCAACAAAAATTCGTCGGAAAGTGCGGCGTTCACTCGTTCTCTGCGCTTTCACTGGGAGCTACATTCCTGGGCTGTTGCTAATCGGCCATCTTGGATCTCTCTCCAATATATGAATTTTTTGAGGGAACACAATTCATCCTATAACACTTTGCCATCATGTATGAATCACTTCAACTTTCCTCCCACAAATTTTAACTTTCTATAATTTTATTCATCCTTCCTACCTATAGTGGACATTTGGAATTTGTTTGCCTAATAAATGCTCCTCATCCCTAATGGTTGCTAATATCGTTTTGGAGAATCACTGCCCTATTGTGTGCTGGCAAAGGCTCATTCAAATACACCACA
The DNA here is from genome assembly GCA_963574635.1 of Cheracebus regulus. NCBI lineage: Eukaryota > Metazoa > Chordata > Mammalia > Primates > Pitheciidae > Cheracebus > Cheracebus regulus. Next base: position 94,068 of record CAUYQU010084248.1, on the reverse strand, counting down.
TGATACTCTTGAAGTCATAGCAGATGATTCTCCCCATGGCCAATGCCAGCACAGCTGTGGGGAGAGAGGCCTGTGCACTAAGTTCATCCACTGAGGGCTGTCGCCTGGAGCTTGAAACACAATGGCAGGAACATGGCTTAGAAGTTATTGGTTGTAGCAGGCTCATACTCATCAGACTGACTCCATTCTAGAACTCATGCAGTGATTCCTATTTCAGGCCATACTGAAGCCCACTGGTTTCCAGTGATTTCCAAGTCTGGTCTTTGGGGTTCCTGTCCATTCCTTGATATTTCCCCATACAAATTTCTTTTAACTTAAGGAAACCTGAGTTTCCATTCCTTCCAAAAAATGAACCCTAAATAAAACATAAATTAGTACCATTAGAGGGGTAAACGTATATGGCAGGTTAAAGTTGGCCACAAATTCACTGTTTCTCCCATGGATGAGGGATCTCTTTCCTTCCCCTTGGACCTCGGATGGCCTGCTTTGACCATTAGAATGTAACACATGTGAAGCTCTGTTCACTTCAGGCTTAGCCTTTAAGACCAGAGGCTATTAGCTTGCTCTCGGAGCCATGAGCAGCCATGTAATGAGTTTGACCACCCTGAGATGATCATGCTGTGATAAGCCCAAGCTATGTGGAAAACTCCCTGGAGAGTAAGATGCTATGTGAAGAGAGAGCCCAAGACCTGTGAGTAAAGAAGCCACCTGGAAAGGAAATGCACCAGTCCTAGCTACCCTTGTTGACCCTACGTGGCTCCAAGACAAATCACCCAACTGAACTCTTCCCAAATTCCTGACCTACAAACTCATAGGCAAAATTAAATGATTGTTTTAAATCCACTGTTTTGCGGTAGGTAGTTACATAGCAGTAGTTAACGAGAAGAAATAAATAGATCCTCAGGAAAATACAAGGATGGGACGATACAGAAGACCATGACACTCTCACCCATATGTGGGTGTGAGAACAGAATAGCCGATGCTGATGACGTTCTGTGGCAAAACCCGCATTTCTAGTATAAAACTCACTTGGTCATGGCGTATTATCCTCTTTTATATCTGTAGAATTTAGTCTTCTAAAATATTGCTTAGGGTATTTTGCATCTAGTTCATTGGGGATATTGATCTACAGTTTTGTTTTCTTGTAATGTCTGTCTTGCTTTGGTATTAAGGTAATCCTGGCCTCATAAATTGAGCTAAGAAATATTTCCTCTTTTTCAATTTTATGGAAGACTATACATAGAATTGTTGTTATTTCTTCCTCAAACATTCTGTAGAATTCACTAATGAAGCCATCTGGGTCTGCTATTGTCTTTGGGAGGAAATTTTTAACAACAATTGCAATTTCTTTGATTTTAATTAATAGATATAGAATTATTCAGGTTAGGTATTTCTTCCAGAATGAGCTTTAGTAGTTTGTGTCTTTCAAGGAGTTAGCCTGATACATCTAGGTTGTTCAAATTATTGGAATAAAATCATTTAAAAGATCCCCTTCTTATCCTTTCAATGTCATGCAGTCTATTCTGACATTACTGCTGTTATTCCTATAACTCATACTTTGTGTCACTTTGGCTGGAGATTTATCAGTTTTATTGATCTTCTGAAAGATTTGGTTTTATTGATTTTCTGTTTTCTGTTTCTTTGAATTCCTCTCTATTCTTTACTGTTTCCCTCCTTTAAATGCTTACTTTGCATTTAATTTCCTTTCTTATTCATAATTTCATAAGATAGCAAGAGGTAATTGATTTGTATGTTATTAATTTCCCTTTAAATACTATTTCTGTAGCATCCCCACACATTTTGATATGTGGCGTTTTCATTTCAATTCAAATACTTTGTAAGTTCTCTTTTTACTTCTTTGTATTCCTTTGATCATTTAGCAGTCTTTTATTCAGCTTTCAAATATTTGGAGGATTTTCCAGAGATCTCACTGTTGTTGATTTCTAATTTAATTACATTATAGTCAGAGATCATACTTTGTATGACTTGAATTATTTGAAATTCATTGAGACTTGTTTTATGGTAGAGAATATATACTACCTTCATAATTTTCTTGGGTACTTAAAAGAGCATTACATGGAGTGTTTTTTAAAATATCCATCAGATCAAGTTGAAGGATAGGTCAAGTTGTTCAGGTCTTCTATATCCTTACTGATTTTCCATTTTCTATCAATTATTGAATGAGGAGTGCTGAAATCTCTCACTATAATTATGGATTTGATTTTTTTCTCTTTTTACTTTTGTATCATCTAATTCAGAGCTTCTTTATTTGATGCATAAATGTTTACAATTTAGAAATGTTAAAATTGTGTCCTCTTGATGAACTGATGCCTTTATTATTATGAAATGGTCTTCATCACTGATACTATTTTTAGCTATAAAATATATTTTATCCGATATCAATATAGTACATCTTTATTTTTTACTTTTTACCTATTTGTATCTTTTTATTTAAATTGCGTAAGCAGCATATACTTGGGTCTTGCTTTTGTTTTTAATCTGATAATTTCTGACTTTTAATTGTAGTGCTTTGCCAATTATATTTAATGTGACTATTAATTCAATTACATTTAAGTCAATCATCTTGCTTTCTGTTTTCAGTTTTTCCCATCTGTTCTTTTTTCTATTTTTCTGCTTTCCTCTAGATTAATTAAATGGTGTGTGTGTGTGTGTGTGTGTGTGTGTGTGTGTGTGTGTGTGTGTGTTTGAAACAGAGTCTCACTCTATCACCCAGGCTGGAGTGCAGTGGCTCGATCTCGGCTCACTGCAACCTCTGCCTCCTGGGTTCAAGCAATTCTCTTGCTTCAGCCTCCCAAGTAGCTGGGATTACATGCGCTTGCCACCATGTCCAGCTAATTTCTTTCTTTCTTTCTTTCTTTGGTATTTTTAATAGAGATGGGGTTTCACCATCTTGGCCAGGCTGGTCTTGAATTCCTGACCTCATGATCCACCTGCCTTGGCCTCCCAAAGTGCTGGGATTACAGCTGTGAGCCATGCTGCCCTGCCCTAATTGTATTTTCTTATGATTCTTTTTTACCAGCTTCATCGCCTAATGAACTATAACTCTTTGTTTAGCTATTCTAGTGGTTGCTTTAGGATTTGTAACATACATCCTTAACTTTTTGCAGTCTAGTTTCAAGGGCTATCACACCATTTTATGTAGAGTGAAAACCTTGTAAGACTACACTCTCATTTTTCTTTTCCTGGTCTTTATGCTATAGTTGTTATACCTTTTAGTTTTACATATGTTAGAAACACAAACTGTTTCAGGCCACATGGTCTCAGAGCCCGAATTGTCTGAGTCAAAATCCATCCTCTTAATGTACATGCTAAACTGCTTCAACAAAACCAAGAAAACAAACAAACAAGCAAAAACCTCGCGCTCAAATTTGGGATCTGGTGAGCCTCAGCTATGAAATGCTGCTGGTTAAACATAAGGCAGGATCCTGGCTAAAATACAACACAATCAGGAAATTCAGTGTCATGTCAGTATGGATTATTGATGGTTTCAACAATATGTGTTATAAAATGCTACTAGGATGCAATTGATACATTTCCAGAATAATGTTACTATAATCTATTTTTTCATATGGAAAGTATACATAATGGAATATACAGTTTTGTGTTCTGTAATTAATAATAATTAATTATGCATATGCAGCTTACATTGTGCCAAGTACCATTCTAAATGTTGTACTTATATTAATTTATTTGACATTACTTCATTGTAGTCTATTTACAACAAGCCAGTGAGAATTGCTATAGATGGCAATTCAGAAAATGTTTAACTTGAGAGTATAATCAATTTTGAGGATGGTATGCATCCTGTTATATTATTTTTGCTGCACTGGTTAGATCAGGAGTTACCAAGACAGATTTAGTTTCCATCCCATGTGCATACTAAATTTCTTTCTATAGTTAAGAAGGAAAATACTTTGTTTTATTATTTCAACAAGTTCTCAATCTTATTGTTTCAAATTGTCCCAATAAATTTTAGTTGTTACTGCTCATATCATTTTTATGATATGGCATCAGATTCTCAAATAAATCATGACAGGAGCAGGGTTGGAATTCATGATATAATGTGTCATTTGTATAATCTATACCCCCTAAGAGATGCGTAAATCATACATTCTTGTGTAGTGGGATAGAAATAGTTCCCATGTGCTCCAGTGAAGGAACTTTGAACACGTCTGTGGAATGTCAGTGCCCTGGTTCAGGTGGAAAAGACCACTTGAGGTGGTGGTCTTGACTGGCAGCACAGACTCCCCAAAAAGGTAGTGACACATCACTCCAAAAGGCTAGATGGGACCAGGGAGTGGACCAATGCAGCCATCCTGCCAGTGAAGCTGATGGGCTGTCTGTGTGGATCTGATGACTCTTCTCTGTCCTTGTTATTAGGATGAGTGAGTCACCTCAGGCTCCCAGACAACGTCTTAAAGGAAAAACGCAAGAGGAAAGTGAAATACAAAATGAGGCCATTTGGACCAGCACATGTGGAGAGTTAAATATTGAACAAACCCTCAATAATAGTAAGTAAAGTTGTAGTGTTTTTTTTTGAGACGGAGTCTTTGTCACCCAGGCTGGAGTGCAGTGATGTGATCTTGGCTCATTTGGCTCACTGCAGCCTCCACCTCTCACGTTCAAGTGATTCTCCTGCCTTAGCCTCCCAAGTAGCTGGGACTACGGGCACGTGCCACCACACCCGGTTAATTTTTGTATTTTTAGTAGAGATGGGGTTTCATTGTGTTAGGATGGTCTCAACCTTCTGACCTCGTGCCCTGCTAGCCTCAGCCTCCCAAAGTATTGGGATTAGAGGTATGAGCCACCACGCCCGGCCAAAGTTGTAGTTTTACAGTGATATGGGCCAAGGAGAAAATACAGCAGCGAAGGGAGATGGGAGCAGTTCAGTTTGGGACTAGGATGGACAGAAGAGGCTCCACTATGAAGGAGGTGGAGAAATCTTCCATATAACCTCTTAGGAAAGAGCATTCCAGGAAGCTGGGGAGCTGTGCCCAATCTGTTGAGAAAGATTAAGCAAACCAGTGCAGCAGGAGTCAGTGAATGATAGACAGGGCATGTCCTAGGAGCAGAGGGCACAGGGACACAGATGGCCAGGTCATCGGGAGTCTGCAGGCCACTGGAAGGATGTTTGTCTTTTCTACAGATGGTAACAATTGTGGAAAAAGTTAGTGGAAGGGCTGGAAACGGTGTGAGTTGGATTTTAAATGCAGCATCTCGGCTGCCATGTTGAGACTAGGCTTAGCATAGCAACGATAGAAGTGGAGACAGCGAGTTGGAGACTGTTGCACTAATTCATCTAAGAGACAATGGAGGCCTGGATCATGGTCAAGGCCATAAAAATTGGTTGTTATAGGGACATTTTCTGATGATAAAGGCAGTGTATCTGCTAATGGATTTGATTTGGCACGTAAGAGAAAGGGAAGAGTCAAGGTGACTTCAAAGTCTCTAGCCTTAGTGATAGTTACCGAGATGAGCAAGATTGTGGGAAGATTATGTTGTTTTTTGGATATTTCAAAATTTGATATGCCTCTCAAAATTCAAGTGGAAATGTTGAGTATGTCATTGGACATCTGACCTTAGAGTTCAGAGACCCAGACTGGAGATGATCATTTGGGAATATCAGCATCAAGCTGGCATTTAGACATCAGACTGGAAACCATCACCAACGTTAGAAGACATCCTAATATTTAGAATTTAGGTTGGTGAGAGGAAGCAGAAAAAGAAATTTTAAAAAATGACCAGTGTGGTCAGAAGGAAACCAGAAGAGTGAGGTGTTTAGGAAGCCAAACAAAGGAAGTCTTCTAGTCTCAAAAGCCTCCTTCCCAAAAAATTGTAATTCTTTGGCTTGTCTGGTGGTTCCCTGGAGGGTTCCACTTGAAAGGCTGTCTCTATCTGACCAGATTCAGAGCTTGCCTAGTGAGAAAGACCTTTTCTCAGAGGTGAAAATATTTACAGGCAACTGTTTAACCGGACTGCTACATAGTTGGGAAAAAAAAACAACAGGCTAACAAGGAAATTTAAAAGGAAAAGCTGAAAAATGAGATGTCCATAGGGGCTCTGAAATGCTCCACTACATTCTAGAGAATCTGGAAGGCTCTGCTGTGTGCATGCTCAGGAAGAACCTGAGAAGCCCCTAAGCTGCCACCTCTGATGGACCCTGAGCTTCTGTGTCAGCAGGAAGTGAAGGCAAAGGCAGAGTTGTCATTTGCCTGGCTGAGTGTGGAAGGCATATCCCAACATGCACGCATAGGCCCTTAGCAAAGATTGGAAGACTGACTGGTTCCAGGTGTTTAAGGAAATCTGTTCAATTCTTAGCTGGCCAATAAGCTAATCAAGCAGAGACCTCAGTGGCCACACATGACAACGAATACTGTCTTAGTCCACTTGGGCTGCTGTGACAGAATACTATATCCTGAGTGACTAAAACCAACAGAAATGTATTGCATACAGTTCTGGAGGCTGGGAAGTCCAAGATCAAGGCACTGGCAGATTGAGCATCTGGTGAGGGCCTGCTTGTTGTTTCGGAGTTGGTACCTTTCTGCTGTATCCTCACGGGGTGGAGTGGGGGCAAAGCAGCTCTCTGGGGCCTCTTTTTATAAGGGCACTAATCCCATTCATGAGGACTCCACCCTCATGGCCTCATCCCCTTCCAAAGGCCCCACTTCCTTTCTTTTGTTTTTCTTTCTTTTTTTTCTTTTTCCTGACAACTTCATAACATTCTTGGAGTAAAAGACCCCACTTCCTAACACCATCACATTAGGTTTCAACCCTTGAATTTTGGGTGGACATAAACATTCAGTCTAAAGCAATTATAGATAAAATTAATTCAGAAGAGTTTTTAAACACATAAACAACAGCTAAAACAAGAAGCAACAAGGAAAAATTCTGGAAAATTTTTTTTCCAGAATTTTTTTTTACTACTTTACTCCTCACTTGGCGTTCTTCCTAGCTGTGTGCTTCCTTTCTCTGTGTCTGTCTCTCCGCCCAAATGTCCCTATTTCATAAAGAAACCAGTCCATTGGATAAGGGCTCACTCTAGTGACCTCACTTTAACTTGATTGCGTCTGCAAAGACTATTTGCAAATAAGGTACTTGCGATTAGGACTTCAATATCTTCCTGGGAAACATAATTCAACCCATGACATATATTAACACCAGCGGGGTGGATGTAAGGCAGCTCACTGCAGGTTCCAGTAGCAGGTGGAGCCACCATTTTCTTTTCTTTTGATTATTATTATTACTATATATTTTTTTTGATACGTAGTCTTGCTCTTGTTGCCCAGGCTGGAGTGCAGTGGCATGATCTCGAGTCACTGCAACCTCCACCTTCTGGGTTCAAGCGATTCTCCTGCCTCAGCCTCCCAAGTAGCTGGGATTAAAGGCATGAGCCACCATGCCCAGCTAATTTTGTATTTTTAGTCGAGATGGGGTTTCCCAGTGTTGGTCAGGCTGGTCTCAAACTCCCAACCTCAGGCGATCCACCCGCCTCAGCCTCCCAAAGTGCTGAGATTACAGGTGTGAGCCACCACGCTCGGCCCATCATTTTCTACATATTTCAGAGATTATGTTATTTAAGAGAGCAGCTATATGTCTAAGCATTGTCCAACAGAACTGGTGATTGCTAATCCATGGGAAATAGAGATTCTACCTGTGCTTTTGAGACTAGAAGCCAATTATTATTATTATTATAATATTTTTAAGACGTGTCTCCCTCTGTCACCCAGCCTGGAGTGCAGTGGTGTGATCATGACTCACTACCACCTTGAACACTTGGGCTCAGCTATCCCCCTGCCTTGGCATTCCACACACCACAGGCGTGTGCTACCACATCTGGCCATATTTTTAAATTTTTAGTAGAGATGGGGTCCCGCTATGTTGCCAAGGCTGGTCTCAAACTCTTGGGCTCAAACGATCCTCTTGCCTTGCCTCTCAAAGCACTGGGATTACAGGTGGCCACACCTCGCCTCTGCATTATTGTTAAAGGGGGTTTTGGAAGACATTATTGGCATGAAACCTTGCCAAACAAAAATCTTAGCAGCATTAGTATTTCAATCTAATGATCCTATAGTAGTAACCATGGTGATATAAATACATCTACTATTTTTAGCTGTTCCAAGAAGAAAACCCTGGCCACATGTGTGGTATATGGGAAATATATATTTGGTGTTTGTCCCCGGTTCATAGTACATAGCCCTAAAACTCTTGGAGTTTCTTGAATGATCATGTCATTTGTCATTGATAAGAACGCCTTTAGATCATACCCAGGTTTATCCTAATGAGATGGCTTTGGGCTGGGGCCTTAAGTAACTTTGGGTTAGGGGCTGGTCACCAGAAACAGCAAATCTTAATTAGAGGGTTAGAACTTTCAGCACCCTTCTCCAACATCTGGGGAAGGGAGACAGGCTGCAGATTGGAGCTCCAGACTGGTGAGTGCACTGGGGTGCAGGAGGGTGATGTGCCTGGAGATGCCTGGCAGCTCTGTGCCTCCTAACCCCAGACCTCAGCCTGTGCACCTCTCCCATATGGCTCTTCCTGACTGTGCCCTTATAATACATCACGATAGTGTATTACATTATATCCTGAGTTACGTGAGCTATTCTAGCAAATTATCCCACTGAGGAGGAGGCTGTGTGAACACACAAATTTGTAGCAAGTCAGACAGAAGCACAGGTAACCTGGGAACTGAGTACTTGGGGTTGGCATCTGAAGTGGGGGGCAATCTTGTAAGGCTGAGCCTTTAAAACTGTCGAGTCTGCTCCTAAATCTGGATAGCTAGTGTCAAAATAAAATGAAATTGCTGGACAGTCAGCTGGTTTTGGGAGAATCAGAATCAGTGTTGGTAAAGACACCACATACTTCATGTCAGGAGAAAAAAAGAATTCTCAACACGATTAAGGAGATGAAGTCTAGAGCCCCAATTAGCAGTGGCCCTGCCCAAGATCACCACCTATGAGGTGGCAGCCATCTTCCTGCAGAATGACGAACTACAAGAGGGAGCACTGTTTCCTGCCAGTCTCCTCCTGCTGCCCCATTTCCTGACTAAAAGATTGGAAATTTAAGGCCAGGCATGGTGACTCATGCCTCTAATCCCAACACTTTGGGAGGCTGAGGCGGGCAGATCACCTGAGGTCAGGAGATCAAGACCAGCCTGGCCAACATGGTAAAACCTGTCTCTACTGAAAATATAAAAATTAACAGGGTGTGGTGGCATGTGCCTGTAATCCCAGCTACTGAGGAGGCTGAGACAGGAGAATTGCTTGAATCTGGGAGGCAGAGGTTGCAGTGAGCTGAGATTGTGTCATTACACTTCAGCCTGGCGACAGAGCAAGACGCAAGACTCTGAAAAAAAAAAAAAAGTCAAAAATTTAATTTATCTTAAATTTCCATTTTTTTTTTTTTTGAGATGGAGTTTCGCTCTTTGTTGCCCAGGCTGGAGTGCAATGGTGCGATCTCGGCTCACTGCAACCTCTGCCTGCTGGATTCAAGCAATTCTGCTGTCTCAGTCTCCCCAGTAGCTGGGATTATAGGCGCCCGCCACCATGCCCAGCTAATTTTTGTATTTTCAGTCGAGATGGGGTTTCACCATGTTGACCAGGCTGATTTCGAATTCCTGACCTCAGGTGATCCGCCTGCCTCGGCCTCCCAAAGTGCCAGGATTGCAGGCGTGAGCCACTGCGCCCATCCAAAATGTCTTTATTATAATGACTACTACAATCAAGCCTTGTGAACTTCTAAAGTTTGTAGCTATTGGTGAAAACAAGGATCCTTGTTTTATTCCTCCTGAATCTGAATTTTTGGAAACAAGAAAGCCTGGATAGCTTAAACAGCTGTACACATAAATAAATGGTCTGAGATAAAATATACTTTGCAAAAGCCTCATGTTTCTGGCTGATGAGTAATTTCAGGGTGAGTCTACACGTCAGTCCTGTAAGTGGGGAACGGAGAGACCACCGGCATCATTAAGAATGTGCTGTACATTAGAGGCAAAGACAGCAGACTGGGAAATAAAAGAATTCATTCTATTTGCCCTAAATCAGAGCTTCACAGGTCAGCATTTTTCTGCCTTCCTCTCTTCCTTTTATCCACAAATACACTGCTGGCACATCGCAGGGATTGTTGGGGGCACACCAGTCCCTTCCTTATGGAGCTTCAGGCGGGCAGGGAACACAGACTTCAGTCTAGTGAGCATGCAGAGTACAGTGGTTTGTGCTCAGACCACGGGAGTCCTGCCCCACTGTGGGGTGAGGGCAACAGAGAAGGCATTTCCAAGGAAGCGGCATCCACTGGGATGAGACAAAGTTGTCTGAGTGAAGGGAGCGAGGGAGAGCATGCTGCAGGCAGAAAGAGCTGCTTGCTAAAGGGCCGCCTGGTGAAAGGGAGCTCAGCGCTTTCTATGTTTTTGAGAAAATGAAAGATTGGAATAGCTGGAAAGTAGAGAGCAAGAAGAACATAGCACAGAATGGGCCTGGACAGGTAAGGAGGTGTCAGATCCTCAGGGCTGTGAAAGATTTCGGGCTTTCACTTAGGAACAGGAGCCAGGGATTTGGCAGAAGGATCATTAGCTTTGGTTTGAAGAGATCTTCCCGCATGTGTGTGAAGAGGAGATGGGAGCTGGTGGAAGCTAGAGATGGTAAGATTAGCTAGGAGGCTCTTCTCCAGGCAAACGAGGCAAGTGTCTCCGGCCAGGGTGATGATGACGGAGAGGACGGGAAGTAGAGGGCATGGGGGGAGGTCAAAGGCTGTGGTGCGGGGTGGCCGTAGGAGAGGGAGGTGGAAGGAGGGAGCTGGGTTTCTGTCTTGTGGAACTACACGAAAGATGGTGCCATCAAGTGCAGGAGGGAACATGCGAAAAAGATGAGGTTTCAGGCAGGGTTTAGGGTAGGGCAATGTAAATCTTGAGTCCATGATTTAAATGACTTGACTCATTTAAATTAATATTTAAATAAATCAAGGGACAGTCATGTGGAAATACCAGGGAGGCAGCTGCAAATGTCAGTTTGGAGGTCAGGGGAGCTCATGCAGGCTGGAGTTACAGATTTGGGAGGTGCCGGGCACATAGGTGGTAGTGGAAGCCATGAGCTTGGAAGAGATTTCCCACTGGGAGAGTGTGGAGTGAAACAAGAGGATGGCAGAGGCCCAAGGCCAGCATGATCGCCAAGTGGAAGAGGAGAAGGTGCAAAGAACAAGGAGGAATGTCTAAAGACATAGAAATAAAACCTGGAGTGCTTGATGTCATGCAAGCCGAGGGAAAACATGTTTTGAAGAGGGAATGGTCTAGGGTAAAATGCTGCAGAGAGGCTGCGTGAGAGAAGAACAAAAATGTCTGTTGGTTCAATACGTGGATGACCACACCGAGCTGCTTGTGTGGATTCAGGGTGGCAGATTGGCAAGGAGTGTGGAGTGAGGAAATGCAGCCATTGTGTTTGACAAGTCTGGCAATTTGTCTTGTTTGCAGTGGGATATGTGTTGAGCTCCCTGCTAGTGGAGCAGAAGGGTACAATTCAGCTGAGGATTTTCCTAACTGAAAAAGCAGTGAGCAAGTGAAAGCTCCACCACACTGGTCTGCATGTATTCTGCACAAAGATGCGGTGAGCCCAAGGCCTTGGACTGCAGTCACCTACTTTCCACGTCCACAGAGTGAAGCGTGGTGTGCCCAGATACTCCATATTCTGCCTTTTTTGGGGGGGGGGTGGGGGGTCTAATCTGGTATTTATTGAGACTCAAAAAACACTACCTACAAATGAAAGAATGGATAAACTGGACTTCAGCAGAATGAAAAACTGCAACTTATGAAAAAACATCATTAAAAAAATGAAAAGTCTAGCCAGAAACTGGAGGAAATATATGTGTCTCTTTGAGTTTTTATCCAGAACATACAAAGAACTCAAAAAAAGTTTTCTTTTGGAGACAGGATCTCATTCTGTAGACCAGTCTGGAGTGCAGTTGTACAATCATGACTCACTGCAGCCTCGTACTCCTTAGGCCCAGGTGATCCTACCACCTGAGCCTCCCGAGTCACTGAGACTACAGGCACTTACCACCATTCCTGGCTAATTTTTAAATTATTATTTGTAGAGACAAGATCTCACCATGTTGCCCAAGCTGGTCTTGAACCCTTAGGCTCAAGTGATCCTCCTGCCTCGGCCTCCCAAAGTGTAGGGATTAGAGGCAAGAGCCACCATGCCTGGCCAACACTTAAAAACAAGAAGACATTCAACTCTATTAAAAAGTCAGAGAAAAAGGCCAGGCGCGGTGGCTCACTCCTGTAATCCTAGCACTTTGTGAGCCAAGGTGGGTGGATTGCCTGAGGTCAGAAGTTCAAGACCAGTCTGGCCAATATGATGAAACCCCGACTTTACTCAAAACACAAAAAAAATTAGCCAGGCATGGTGGCGTGTGCCTGTAATCCCAGCTACTCGGGAGGCTGAGGCAGGGGAATTCTTGAAGCAGGGAGGTGGAGGTTGCAGTGTGCCGAGATAGCACCACTGCACTCCAGCCTGGGCGACAGAGAGAGATTCCGTCTAAAAAAAAAAACAAAGAAAAGAAAGGAAAAAGAAAAAAAAATCAGAGGAAAAAAAGAAATCAGATAATTTGAGGAAGACAAAGAATAAAAAAATAAATCAGCAAAAATTTGAATAGACATTTGACAAAACAAGGTATGCTAATGGCTAAGTAGCATAAGAAAAGATATAGAACATGATTCTTCATCAGGAAAATGTGAATTAAACCACATACCTTAACCACGTGGGTCTCAGATATCCCAGGATACCCCTGGGCTTGAAGCTTCACACTGGCTCTTCACTCCAGCTATAATACTCTTCCCAGATATCTGCATGACTCTCTTCCTAAGGATTGCAAGGGTTTGATCCTGCTGCTCTTGCTAGTACAGACCCTGCTCATTTTCCCTCCCTCTTGCTTGGTGTTCATCACGAGGATCAGCATGGCTGTCCCCATACAGCTGGCGTGGTCATCCTCCAGTGATTCCTATCTCTGTTTAGTTTCATTCTATTACAAAGGGCTCACCCATGAAGCCAATAAGATGTTGCAGAAATTATGGCATGTGACTTCCAAGACTAAGCTATAAAAGACACTGTGGCTTCTCCTTGGCTCTCTTTTGGATCACTCACTTGGGAGAAGCTAGCAGCCATCTTGTGAGGATGCTCAAGAAGCCCACGTGGCTTCCCGTCCACACCCAGCACTAACTTGTTGAGCATGTGAGCTTGTTGACCTTGTGAGAGTCCTCTAGCCCCACTGGGCCTTCTGAGGATGGCAGCCCTGGCTGACATCTGACTGCAGCTTCCTGAGACACCCTGCACCAGCACCATCCAGCTAAGCCTCTCCTGCACTCTTGACCCAGAGAAATGGTTTGAAATAATGAATATTTACTGTTTTCAGTTGTTAAATCATGAAGTAATTTGTTATGTGGCAATTGATGACTAATACAGATGGGAAGGAATATGTTGCTCCAGTTTGATCTTGGATGTAAGCCACATTCTCTTAACCACTGAGAAAGCTTATATTTCGTCCTTCCAACTTTGCTTTCTGTGTTTATCCTTCAGTTCTGAACCTACAGAAAGAGGAGGAAGGAGAGAGTGAGAGAGAAATGCCAAAAAAGAAAGCTTTAAGGAATCATACGCAATATAACCCACATTTCTGACCCCACCCAAGAAACTCAGCAAAATATATGTTGCTGTTTAAACCTTTGAGTTGGGTTTGTGGGGCCTCAGTCATGTGAAAATAACACACAGATGGGGGAGCTGATGCATGATGAGGTCATTTTCATGAAGATCACACAAAAATAAATGGCAGGGCTGCTGGTGAAATGGTTCTGGAGCCACATGCTCAAGCTGTGTGAAGTGGGAAGCAAAGGTGCTGGGACCACCTTCTCCGAGACGCACACCACACGGAGAGGGCACAGCATTGCTGAGGGAGGCGGTTTCCAGGGCAGGTTCAGGACCCTTCGCTGCAGCCCCTGTCGGGTTTTCCCTAGATCCAGAAGAGAAGTGTGTGGAACTAAGTGCTTCAACAGCAACTCTTAAAACCTTACTCTGAAAGCATCCTTAAGGATCCCAAGTTAAGGTAAAAGGAGGCAAACCCCAGAGATAAACCCCTGGCAGTCCTCTGACCACACAGGGGAGAGCATCCTCCCCTCCACCCTCTTCACACTTGCACCAGCCTGGGCAGAGGGGAAGCCTGAGCCTGTCCGGGAAGTTTGGTAATGATTTTGCCACCCAATTGAGGAGGGGTTGGGATCTTCTCCCATTCCTCTACTGGATTTACGGCAGCTCCTAGGAATGAGAACTGCGTGCGGTAATTCCCCAAACAAATTGGGTAGAGATAGTCCGACACCTAAAATAATTTTAACAGAGGTAACGGGCTAGGGCTGGCTTAGTCATTTTGTCTGCAGACCATAGCAAGAGAGTTTTTACTTCTGGACATGTCTGAGGCTTCAGGTTTGGGACCCAAGGCCAGGGCTTTCCCTAATTCACTCCGACTAACAGGGCTTCGTACTCCAGCAAAAACATCAAACAAACCGCTGGATAATCAGTTAAAACATCAAGCTCACAGAACGAGCAACTGAGATGCTGGGGAACCGAATTCCTTCCTCTAAGAGAGGAAAAACAAAGACTTGCATGTGCTGAGCAAAACCAAGAATAAGTAAGAAAATATGCGATTTGAATTGCGTTCAAAATGTCTTTTATAAGTGAAGCGAATTACTTCTGCATGTTCTGGGACTCTGTAGAGAACAGACAGTGATCTGCCTTTAATGGATAAAATTATACAATTTGCTTTTAACAGTAAACCAAAAGCCGCGGTGGCTTCAGATGGCATCGCGCTCCAGAGGGCTCCCTCCAAGCGGCTCCACCCCTGGCAATTTTGCTCATTTGGGGGAAAGCGCTTGTCCCCACTGACCTGGGAGGGCGCCGGTGCCGATGCGGCCTGATTATTTTCTGAACATTTCCTTTTTCGAGTTTTCGCTTCTCCTCCTCCTGACTCACCGCGGGTGTCTGGGACCCGGTGTCTCTCTGACTTGTCCCGGTGCGCAGTGCAGCCCGGAGTTACTGATTTGTGACCTAGTTCCCCTGGTGTCTTGACGCCGAAAGTGGGCGGCAACCGTCCTGGGCGCCTCTCCTGCGAGGGGCGGTCCCGCAGAACTCCCGCTGACTACCCCAAGGCGCCCCCTTTGTGTCCAAGCGTTCCGAGGCTCAGGCCCGAGGGCCGGCGCGCGAGGCAGGTCCGGGGCCCCAGCAGCGGCCCCTGCTCCCCACGTCGCTCCCGCCGCTCCCGCGTTCCCCCGGCAGGGGGCGCCGGCGCCGGCCTCGCTCTGCCCATCGGGGCGGGCGAGCTGGGACCCTGCTTCCTGCGCGCCCGCCCGCGGTCCGCCCCCCGCGCTAGTCCCGGCGGCCGGCGGGACGCCCCAGCCCGCGCCCAGGAACGTCCCCAGCCAACTCGCGCCGCGGCCCGAGCCAAGCTGCGCATCCAGGCCGGGAGAAGAAGACCACCAAGAGGTCCTCGAAGTGGCCGCATTTGCGAAGCGCCGGGGAGAAAGGAGCGGACGCGCGGCAGAAAGGGGTGGTGGCGCCCGGCCCCGCGCCCCGGCCCGAAGCTCGGAGGGAGGCCCGGCCCCCACTGCCTGCGCCATGGCCCGGGGCTCGGCGCTCCCGCGGCGGGCGCTGCTGTGCATTCCGGCCGTCTGGGCGGCCGCTGGGCTCCTGCTCTCAGTGTCCCGGACTTCAGGTAGGATCCTGCGCGTCCGCTCGTGCGCAGGCGGTGGCTCGCGGCTGGCTCGGCCGGCTCTTCCTTCACCACTCTGCTCCCGGCCGCCGCGCCGGCGCCCGTGATCCCGAACCAGGGGCGCTGGGCAGGGCCATCTGTTCCGCACCCCCGGCCGCCTCTGGCTGGTTACAATAAGGCGCTCTCTGGGGACACCTAAGTGCTTCCAGAGGCTGGAGGCAGGCGGGGGCGGCGGGGAGCCTCTTGCCGGCGTTTCCCAAGGGTCGCGAGTGGGAGCGCGAGTGTGAATGAGAGTGCGCGCCCAGGACCCGGGACCCGAGTCCGCAGATGTGCCCCGAGGATCCCAGGACCTGGCCTTTCTCCCCTGGGTCTTCCTCCTTCAAGGGCACCCGGCCCTGAGTGTCCCCCGTCTGTCCCGGAGCTCCCCCCAGGGCGGCCTGATGCCTAGCAGAAGCCCGGGTCGGACGGGGCTCGGGAGAAGTGGCTCTTGCGGCGGGGGTTGGGGCGCCGGCAGCTCCCGGGTCCTGACTTTCCCAGCCCGTCGGCCGCTTAATGGAAACGTGCTCTTTGGCTTCCCTTTTGTTGGTCCCTGAAACCACCTCTTCCACCGCTCTGGGGTGGCCGAAGTGGCGTGTGATCTGGATGGCAATGGTTTATGACTGGGATCGGGGGTCCCTGGGCGGCAGGGGCCCGGCCGCCTTCTGACAGTGCCCGGGCACCCCGGGACCTGCAGGAGGCACGCGGCGGGAGGGGCGGGGCCCGGCTCCGGGATGGGTTTTTCTCCAGGCCCCCACTTCCCCCGGGTCCCCGCGCGGCCTCGGCTGCCTGGACCCAGGGAGCAGAGGAACCGCAAGGAGGTTCGGAGGGGCCGCGGGGGACCTGCCTAGGATACCTGGAGGACGCGGCATTCGCCCTCGCAGTGTAGACTCTAGGAGCACCTACGGCCCACGCGCCTCCGGCCGGATTCCGGGCACCCTGGGGCGTAGAGGAGGGCGGGCAGAGCCTTCAGATCCCGGAGCGCTAGAGACTGATGGGATTCACCTTAAGCCCCCGAAATGTGTGAGACGCTCCTTATTAGTAAATGGGCTTCAGTGTCCCCGCTTCCCTGCATTCCTGCAGGCAGGTGAGAATCTGGGGACAGTCGCAGGTTGGGAGACTCTCTGCTCTTCCTGCGTCCCGCTGGGAGCTGCTCTAGGTGCCCGGGCCTGCCGCCTTAGCCGGGCCAAGGCGCGCGAGTCAGAAAGGCTGCGCAGTCTTTCCTGGGGGTGTTTTGGTTTAAGCAGATGTTGATTACGTCAGACATTCCTAATTACTTGATTTGAGAAGGGAGCTTGCGTTTATAGCACTGTCCATTAAAACATAAACCGCTCGGAGTGCACGATAAAATAAGTAAACTACATTCTAAGTTGGTATCCATCACGCAAGACTTCGGTCGATTTCTGCAACTCCTCCCTCAAGAATCTCCCAGAGAGCGGGGGTAGGGGGAGGCGGCTTAAACGCGTTGCTCGATGTGCTGTTGCTCCGCCTTTGCTGGTCACCCTGTGGTTAATTGTCCTGCAAAAACTCCGCCTTTCAGACCGTGAGGGTGAGCGCAGTCTTTGAGGGGCGGTGCTGTGGTGGGGGTTTTGAGATGGGTGATGAGAAAACACGAAGGTGGTTATAACAGGAAAGTTCCTTGAGTTTTGGGTGGAGGAATTTCAACGTTGTCATAGCTTCTAGTGAATGTAGAAATGTTTTACATGAACAGAGCAATCCAGGATCGTTTTCTTTAATTTTTGAGTTCTGTGTGGAGGTGATTTTGTAGTGAAATACTCGTAGTCTTTATAGGGGAGGGCATGGGATATAATTCTCTTCGTTCTGGACTGCTAGGTTAACAAAATCCAAAGAATATGGCAATTCTTATTCAAAATATGAATAAAATTACACGATTTCAGGAGGTTTGGGTGTTTGGGATCTTTTCTGCTGTGAAAAGAGGAGTCCCTGTTATTTGAATGTGTTTTATCCACGAAATAATTTATTATGTAAAAACATTTCAGGGTTTTTCTAAAAGGATTTATAAGTTCTTATTCCACATTTTAATAGCAAGACTCTGTTTCCTCTGATGACAAATACTGATCTGGGACTATGTACCCCTCCTAGGTAGGGTAGGTGGTGACGATGGAGCATTAGGGTCCTCCCAGGCCCCATTTTTGGCAGTACAGTGTTTACTTTTGGCCCAGATCCCTGGAGTGACGGTGGTAATAAATAATGATAGTAATCCATCTAGAAGAAATCCATCTAGAAGAAAATAAATGGAAACATCTTGAATAAGAAGACTTTGTGGAAAAAGAAAAGTTTTTATGTATATAGTAAGGCAACATATTTTTCTTATTATGGCTGTGTACCAAGCAAAGAGCTACACATTTGAAGTTTTTCAGTATAATTGTGGGAACCAGCTTAACACTCATGTCCACTTCATAAAGAATGTCACCCTGAAAATCTGAACACCATGGACCCTATTGTGACATTCATTGTAATTGAGAGGGCTCTGGAAAGCAAAGCTGAACTTTTAATTAGTAAAGCAAATCATGGAAAACTGACAGGTTTGCTTTGTATTTTATATGTAAAAAAGCAACATGGTTTTAAAAATGTGCATGTTCCAGAGGTAGTTTTTGGTGACAGTGCTCTGCAGATTTATAAGGCAATGTTAAACAACTTTTTAATTTTTATTGTGAAACATTTTTTATTGTTTATTCAGAGTGCCGCTGTAATTGGTGTTTGTATGTCTCTCTGTTACGGTGTGGTTTGCAGTGAATCACTGGTTGCCCCTTAAACGGTTAGCCTGAATTTAACCTCCAAGACTTTAAGTCTGGCAGAGTCTGAATTTTACACTGCTCTTTGGAAGCTCTTCTGAAATCAGTGCAATAAAATGCAGGGGTAGGAACAGCTCATCTGACAGGTAGGGAAGATTAATCCCCTTTAGAAAGGTTTCAGCTGGAGGACTGGCACTTCTTTAAAATGCATTCCCTGGGAGGCCAGGATGGGAAAAGTTATAATTCATTATTGAAATGGGAACTGGATGTGAAGGACTTGGGACCCCTAATCTGCAGGACCTGGCTAGTCTGTTGTAGTGCTGGAAATTTGTGTACTCTTTGTAATTCTTTCCCTTGGAGAGTTCTAATTATATAATTACACATTTTAGTCAGGGGAAAGAAAGTATACTACAAAATATTACTCCTACCCAGGATTTATAACCATCTTCTAAAATGGGTCTTTGATGACAGGCCTTTTGGTGTTTATCTGGCCCATTTCCTGGGAACCTGGAGGGGACACTGTGAAGGACTCCCTTTTCCTCCGCCACCCGCCATCAGTCTGTGGTTGCCACGTGGTGAAGGGCTGCGCAGCCCAATTTTGGGTTTACCTTGAGGTGCCTCCCTGGAGGCTCCTGGGGTGGGCTCTTTCTTGAACCTGCCCATCGGTTGTGACTCCGTACACTGTCATTAGGATATTTCCTTTGTGGGAGCCCCGCGGTGACCACCAAGTGGACCCCGTGAATACCAAGCATGTAAGGTTTCAAAGTAAAGAAACCAGGGAGCTTTGCTTTGCAGAGGAAGCATGGCTAGTTAGGTCTGGATTTTTACTGTTTGCACCCCAGCTGCATGGCCAATAGCAATTTCATGAAGGGGCTGCTGGGCTGAAAGGTCTGGCTTTGAAAACATTGCTTCTCAATGATCCTTTGGGCTCTCAGGTTCTGCATTGTCCCATGGCACCACCATAACACTGCTAAGGATTTCATCGGGAAGTGTGGGGGTTCTTGAGTTTTCAAAGTAAAAATCCAAGCAACAGGAGGCGCTCCGGCTCATTAATTATGGCTGCAACTGGCCAGGCTTTTGTAGCAGCCGCCTTTTTCTAGCATATATTTATTTGGTTTTGTTGAGGAGCTTGCCAAGTTGGAAACGAGGGTGGGACAGCTTTGCTTGCGTGTGCGGTTGTCATAAAATATGTCTGGGGTGTAATCTGTTTAAAATCATATTCGTAGAGTGGCCAAAGAATTGTTGAACAGTGTTGGGATGTTCATAAAGCTTTTACAAAATAGGGAGTTTTATTGGTGTGGTTTGCACTGTTTTTGGGATTTCTGTGGGTGTTTTCTTTTCTTTTAAGCCCTATCTTTGAAAGAAGCAAAAATTCAAAAGCCAAAGGGAAGGAAATAACTACAGAAAAATGTAGCCTAATTCGACTAAGTAGTTTGTCCTCTAAAAAGCCTCAAGTTCCAGTGGGAAGTGGTGTGTGTGTCTTTAATTGTCACTGGAATGAGCTTCAGTAAGCACTCTGTCACTTTCTAGATGTTATCAGAGGAGAATGTCGTGGCTGCTTCAAGGCCTCCCAGAGTGGGGGAGGGTTCCCCTAAATCCCAAATGTGCCCAGCCTAATGGTTTCCACACCCTCCTGGAGGGATAGTTAACACAACGGGGGGTTATATTAAGGAAACATTTAGGCCTGAACTCCTCAATGTAGGCTTGTGCTGTGGAATATAGTAGCCACCAGGCACATACAGCTATATAAGTTAAAATTAATTAAAATTAAAAGAAATTAAAGATTCAGTTCCTCCCCTTCACTGGCTTCATTTCAGGTGTCAGTAGCCACAAATTGCTGTGCAAAAATGTCGTTGCGATTTTAGTAGAGGTTGCATTGAATCTGAAGATGGCTTTGAGTAGTATTAACATTTTTTTTTTTTTTTGAGTGAAGATCTTGCTTGGTTATCCAGGCTGGAGTGCAGGGGTGAAATCACAGCTTACTGCCTCTGGCCTCTACCTCCTGGGCTCTAGTTATCCTCACATCTTAACATCCCAAGCAGCTGGGACCACAGGCATAGGCCACTGTGCCTGGCTAATTCTTTGATTTTTTTTTTTTGTAGAGATGGAGGTCCAGCTGTATTGCCCAGGCTGGTTTCGAACTCCTGGACTGAAGGGATTCCCCACCCCCACCCCGGTCCTGGGATTATGGGCATTAGCCACCTCGGTGGCCATTATCTTAACAGTATTGTCTTCCTGTCCATAAACACAGGATGTCTTTCCATTTGTTATATCTCTCATTTCTTTCAGCAGTGTTTTCTTTAGTTTTCAGTGTATGAGTCTTTTCCTCTTAAGTTAAATCTATTCCTGAATATTTCATTATTTTTGAGCTATTGTAATTGGAATTGTGTTTTCTTAAGTTTCCTTTTCACATTGCTCACTGTTGGTGCCAGGATATGTAACATATTTTTGAGTGTCAATTTTCTAATCTGCAAGTTTGTGGCATTTGCTTATTAGCTCAGACAGCATTTTTGTAGCTCTTATTCTATATGAAAGATCATATCATCTACAAATAGACATAATTTTACTTCTTCCTTTCTAATTTGGATGCCTTTTATTATTTTTGGCCTTGCCTAATTGCTCAGGGTCTAGAACTTCCAATACAGTGATAGGCCGAATAATGATGTTTCAGATGATTGACTGCCTATATGACACTGGTCCCATATGATAACACTACCGTATATGACTGTACCTTTTATATGGTTAGATACACAAATACTTGCTATCATGTTACAGTTGCCTACAGTATTCAGTACAGCCACATGCTGTACAGGTTTGTAGTCTAAGAAAAGTAGGCTACACCACATAGCCTAGGTCTGCAGTTTGTGTAAGAACACTCTATGATGTTCATATGATGATAAAATTGCCCAGGGATGCATTTCCTAGGAAGTACCCTCATCGTTGAGCGACGCATGACTGAACTGTGTTGAACAGAAGAGGGGAAAGTGGGCATTCTTGTCTTGTTCCTGTCTTGGAGGAAAAGCTTTCAATCTTCTAACATGGAGTGTGATGTTTGCTAGATGTTTGTCATATATGGCCTTTATTATGTTGAGGTGGTCTCCTTTCTGTTAGTTTATTCTCATTGCTTGGTATGTTTTTGCCTTTTGGAACATGTTAACATTCTACGAGTTAAAGAATAAATCACTAAAGATAGCAGGAAATTAGATTTTCTTTTGAGGCGGTCTCCCTCTGTCACTCGGGCTGGAGTGCAGTGGCACGATCTCAGCTCACTGCAACCTCCGCCTCCTGGGTTCAAGTGATTCTCCTGCCTCAGCCCCCGAGTACCTGGGATTACAGGTGCGCGCCACCACGCCCGGCTACTTTTTGTATTTTTAGTAAGAGACAGGGTTTCACCATGTTGGCCAGGCTGGTCTTGAACTCCTGGTCTCAAGTGATCCATCCGCCTCTGCCTCCCAAAGTGCTGAGATTACAGGTGGGAGCCAGAGCCACCTTGCCCTGCAGAAACTAGAACTGAATGCAGGCAAGCACATAAATGCAACTGTGTTGCAAATGAGTGACATGACTACACAGATGGGGAGGGGGCATGGGGGTGGGGACCGAGTTCAAGTAAATGTTGGACTCAGTGCTTTCACTGTGTATCCTCAGCCTACAGCAGAAACAACAACCTGAAAGCAAAACTGGCACCCTTCTTAGCAGTAGGTTTGATTTTCATAGTGGTATGGTTGTATCAATTCTGAAATGATTTTGTGTGAATTGTGGGAGTGGACAAATGAGAAGTGTGTTAACAGGGTTGCAGACAGGGTGTTCACTGAGGAAGGAGGGAGATAATAACGATGGAATGGGGAAGGCAAGGAAGAATCTGGAGGGGTTGGATTGGAATTGGAGGAATCAGTGTAACTCATAATTTCATTTATATATATTTGGTATATATTATGTTAAATTATGAACCGTAATTTGTAAAACATATTTTATTCTATACATAGCAGAATTTCTTAGCACCTCATTAGCAGTGAGCTTTCTTAGTGCCCATCCAGAAATGGGTTTCTCAATACTGTTACATCTTAAAGGAGCTAGAGAGCCTTGGCGGAATGACTGATTGATTATAGAGCTGGGACAGGGAAAGATACACGATAAGCCTGAAACATGCCCTTGTGTGAGAACATAACTGAGTGGTGAAAAGTGGTGGGGTGCATGGCCAATGTACTCCTTGAAGGAGTTTCAGCCAAGTCTGGGACCATTTAGGCATCTGAATAAATAAGGACAAGCATGGATTATATACAAAGAACAAAGTAGGCATCCTGGACTCACCATTGATAATAAGTACATAACTACATGTATGAGTTTCCTAGACCTGCTGTAACAAAATGCCATAAACAGGGTGACCTAAAAACCAGAAATGTCTTCCCCAACAGTTTTAAGGCTGGAAGTGCAAAATCAAGGTGATGGGAGGGCTGCAATCCCTCCCAGGGCTCTAGGGGAGAATCCTTTTTTGCCTCTTTTCGTTCCTGGTGGCTCCTGGTATCCTTGGTTTGGGGCTGTATCACTCTGACTTTTATCTCCATTTTCACATGACCTTTTCTTGTAAGGACACCAGTGATTGGATTTAGGGACCCCTGTACATACAGGATAATTTCGTCTCATGTTCTTTAACTTATGACCGCTGGAAAGACTATTTCCAAATAAAGTCATATTCTGAGCTTTTAGGTGGATGGGGAAGCACTAATTTGCTATAAAACCTAAGTGGGAGGGTGGGGTGGGGAAGAGAGGGCACTTCCTAGAGCAAAGTGCCATCTGATAAAGGGAGGCGAGTTGGGAATATCACGTTTTGCTGCAATGACTGTACAGATTGATTTGGGCAGGCGTCATGAATGAATGCTAAACTCATTTAAGGAGACATGTTTGATGAGGAGCAGGAAATGTTCATGGTCACAAAGGATTTCCCCACAGATTCCTTGTCGGCAAGGGGACAGTTACTAACTATAGATTGGCGAGATGTGCTCCCAATACCTGGGTTAACATCACAGGTTTGGGCAGATGGATGCCATCCTTTGCAAGAGCACACATCATTTAGGTTGCTCTTCATGTGTGGATGAGAGGCTGATTATGAGCAAAAATCAGCAAATCAAATGGAGCGACATTCTATGGAACAATGATCTATAGCACAAATCATCAATGACATGAGAGATAAAACAGGGCAGGCCAGGTCCAGCTTGAAGAAAACCATAGGGGCGAGGCGCAGTGGCTCACACCTGTAATCCCAGCACTTTGGGAGGCCGAGGCTGGCAGATCACTTGAGGTCAGGAGTTAAAGACCAGCTTGGCCAACATGGTGAAACCCTGTCCCCACTAAGAATACAAAAGTTAGCTGGCTGTGGTGGCTCATGCCTGTAATCTTAGCTACGAGGGAGACTGAGGCAAGAGAATTGTTTGAACCCCGGAGGCGGAGGTTGCAGTGAGCCGAGATTGTGCCACTGCACTCCAGTCTGGGCAACAGAGCAAGACTCTGTCTCAAAAAAAAAAAAAAAGAAAGAAAACCACAGGGACAAGGCAGTCCTGTGCATATGCTGGCTCTGACGCTGTGCTGGAGGTAAAAACTCGCTGTTGTGGATATTAATGGAATTAATATTTCCACTGAGGAAACTGGAAGGCGGGCATAAGTTATTTAAACGTGCTGTCAAACTTTGCTTCCCTGAGTTTGTTAGTTGTGCAGAGGTGGTGTAGGAGGATGTCTTTGCTGATAGGTCATACAAGCTGCCATGTTAAAGGATAAAGGGGCTTGATGTCTGCAACCTACTATTACCATCTCAGATGATGACGAAGCTCGTGGGCAAGAGCAGCACATTAGTGAACCTGGGCAAAGAGTAAAGGGGAGTTTCATGCACCATTCTAGCAACTTCTCTCTAAAGGTGAAGTGGTTTCAGAGTAAATAATTAAATAGGTTAAATTCTAACGATGTGTGCCTGAAGCCAGTGCACTCAGCAATGGAGTTTAGCACATGCTGTGAGAAGAAAGATTCAAGGTGGGCGCCATGGATCACACCTGTAATCCCAGCACTTTGCGGGGCTGAGATGGGCAGATCGCCTGAGGTCAGAAGCTGAGACCAGGCTAACATGGCGAAACCCCATCTCTATTAAAAATACAAAAATTAGCCAAGTGTGGTGGTTGGGTGCCCGTGATCCCAACTACTTGGGAGGCTGAGACAGGAGGATCACTTGGACCCAGGAGATGGAGGTCACAGTGAGGCGAGATCGAGCCACTGCCCTCCAGCCTGGGCAACAGAGCAAGACTCTGTTTCAAAAAATAAAAATAAAACAAAGACTCAAACAGTTATGATTTTATTGGAAATGGTGTCACAGGATGCGATATCCGGGTGCTTTTGAGGCCAGACAGCATTTCTTTGAAGGGACTGAAAATCTGTCTAGTTTCTGGATTGCCCCACATTTTCTGATTTTTCTTTCTTAAGATTTTTATTATAGAAAACTTTCAACATACATAGACTAGTGCAGTGAACCCCTGTATATTTTTCACTTGGCTTCATCAGTTACCACGTTCATTTTGCCTCATTTCCCCTGGCCTACCTAACAGGCCCCACACAGCCTTGTTTACCTGAAAATACTTCAGCATGAATGCTAAGAACTGTTCTTTCAGCGCATCTCAATACTGTTATCAGTGAGAAGCCCTGGTGTTATCTGATACCCAGCCCTGCTGGAAATGGCCTTTGTCACTTGATTTGCGCCCGGTGGGGCTGAGTTGCCCTGAATGCAGCCCTGCTCTTGGGTTCCTGTGGGCTTGGAAGTTCAGAATTCTGGAAGGTGTTGCTTCCTCGTATCACACAGGCTGTGGCCCCCTAGGTGCAGAACCCAGGAACCCGGGCTCTGAGCAGCTCTGAGTCTCTCTTGGACGTCTTGGTGCAGATGAGTGTGGGGTGGGGCCCAGAGATTTAGCCCACGGGGCATCTGCTGAGCTTTGTTTAATCCAGTCCTTCCCAGTCCCATTCATTCGGGAACCCTCTTTTGGTGGCTGCTCTTGCTGCCACAGTGTACTTCAGCACACTGGCATGGACCATTCTCTACTTTACTCAGAACCCTGGGTTTATGAAAACAAATGTAGTATTAATGTGTAGAAAGAAGGGAGGAGGCACTTTCACTTCCCGGTGTTTACTGCCTGTTTTCTTCTTTTTTCCAACAACAACCACAAAATACGCAATTTTCTGCTTCTCAGTGTAGAGGCTTTGACATCCCACTGTGGGACAGAGAGATGGTCTTTACCACCGAGAGAACAGATGAGGGATCAACATCCAGAGCATGTAAAAGAATTCACAAGATCAGTGAGAAAAAGATGATCGCCCCAATTAAATGAGGGACAAAAGGTACAGTTAGGCAGTTTGCAGAAGAACAAATACCAAAGGCCACAAACTTGTGAAAAAAGTGTGGCCTTCCTAGGATTGAAGAAAATGCAAATTATAAAACAGTTATCCCAAGCTCTTTTGACTGAAATTGGCTGAAATCAGAAGTGGCTAATAGGAGCCTGAAAACTGGAGCGTGGCATTAGTGGTGCAGGACTGGCCACATGTGGGACCATTTGACGTTACTTGTTAATATTTATTTAATTTATTCATTTTTTTGAGATGGAGTCTTGCTCTCTTGCCCAGGATGGAGTACAGTGTCGCCATCTTGGCTCACCACAACCTCCACCCTTTGGGTTCGAGTGATTCTCCTGTCTCAGCCTCCTGAGTAGCTGGGACTACAGGCATGTGCCACCACGCCCAGCTAATTTTTTGTAGTTTTAGTAGAGACAGGGTTTCACCATGTTAGCCAGGATGGTCTCAATATCCTGACCTCGTGATCTGCCTGCCTCGGCCTCCCAAAGTGCTGGGATTACAGGTGTGAGCCATCGCACTGGCCACCTGTTAACATTTAAAATGCACATACTGGCAGGGTGCAGTGTCTCATGCCTGTTATTCCAGCACTTTGAGAGGCTGAGGAAGGTGGATCACCTGAGGTTGGGAGTTCGAGACCAGCCTGACCAACGTGGTAAAACCCCATCTCTACTAAAAATACAAAATTAGCTGGGCGTGGTGGCTCATGCCTGTAGTCCCAGCTGCTTGGGAGGCTGAGGCAGGAGAATCGCTTGAACCTGGGAGGTTGCAGTGAGCCCAGATTGCGGCGCTGCACTCCAACCTGGGCAACAAGAGTGAAGTTCCGTCCTCCCCACAAAAAAAATGCGCATACTCCGGCACTCTAAAGAAATACTCATGCTCTTTGCAGCAGCATTTGTAGGAGTGAAACATTGGAAACATCTATGTGTCTTTTAATGGGAGCCAAATAAATGGTACCAGTTCTCAACTGTGGGTTATTCTACAAATGCACGTGAATATGGGGATCTATTGATGCGAATAGAGGGAGATTTCAAAGAAGAGATTCCAAGTGGGGAGAAGAACGGTACAGAGGAGAGAAGTATACTTATTTAAAAGCTCTCACCTTCTTCCTTTCATTTCTGTGGAGATACCGATCTCTAGAATAAGATCTCTTTTTTTCTTTTTGAGATGAGGTCTCACTCTGTTGCCCAGGCTGGAGTGCAGTGAAACAATCGTGTCTCACTGTAGCCTCCACCTCCCAGGCTCAGGTGATCCTCTTGCCTGACCCTCCCACGTAGCTAAGATTACAGGTGTGCGCATCACATTTGCTTCACATTTGTTTTTTTTGAGACGGAGTGTCACTCTGTCACCCAGGCTGGAGTGCAGTGGTGCAATCTCAGGGTTTACTGCAACCTTCGCCTCGCTGATTCTTCTGCCTCAGCCTCCCGAGTAGCTGGGATTAGCTACCAACATCTGGCTAATTAAAAAAAATTTTTTTTTGGCTAAGAGACAGAGTCTCACTATGTTATTCAGATTGGTCTCTGGCTCCTGGCCTCACACCATCTCTCCACTTTAGTTTTCCAAAGTATCAGGATTACAGGTGTGCCACTGTGCTTGGCCTAGAATAAGATCTTAAAATACACAAATATCAAACTAACTCAGGGGTTACCCTGGAGAAGATGAGGCGGTTGGTCAAAGGTGGTGTTCTATATTAGCTGCAGTTGTTTATTTACTTATTTATTCTAACAAGGAAGCTGCTCTCGTGTCATTAACAAAATTTAGGTTGGGCATAATGGCCCTTGCTTCTAATCCCAGCACTTTGGGAGGCTGAGGTGGGCAGATCACTTGCAGCCAGGAGTTGGAGACCAGCCTGGACAACACAGCAAGATCCTGTTTCTACAAAAATAAAAACGAAAAATTAGTCAGGCATGGGAGGTTAAGACAGGAGGTTAAGACAGGAGGATCACTTGAGCCCAGGAGTTCAAGGCTACGGTGAGCTATGATCACTGCACTCCAGCCTCTGTGACAGAGCGAAACTCTGTCTCAAAAAAAAGAAAAAAGACTCAGGGTATTTTTGTGCATTGTCGCTCCTGTGCTAGTGATCACTTTGTCAAATCCATTCTTGAAGCTGCTGGGGAAGACATCTCTACAAATCCGGACAAGTGAGTCAGGGGCTGCTGCGGTGAGGGCCTCTTTCCCTTCATCTCCCTCCTTTGTCTGGCTCTGACCGGAGGAGAAGATGAGGAAGAAGGTGGGAAGTCTCCTTATTGAGTAGGCTGTGACAGTTCGCATGTGATTTGGGGTGCATCTGGACCCCTGGGGCGTCTGGATCTGCGGGGAGTCCAGTGAGGAGTTAGAGAAATGGAAGTTTGAATTGTGAGAAACTCGCCACGTCCTCTGGGTTTGCAAACTCCCCACCAGGAGAGCCTCTGGGCTTTACAAATATTTGATCTACATTCCATTTTAAGCATATTTAACATTTTTAAAATTATCATGAAAGCCTCCACTCAAGTTTGCTTCCTGCCAGACCAAGAGTGCATCCACAGGCATCTCTGGGTCAGCTTGTTTTAGTGCAGACTGAAGCAGGCGTCTCTGTTTAATTCTATAATCCCAGGTTTGCATTGTGAACTCTTGATAAAATACTTTAGCTTGTGATACTGGCCACAAAAAACAAACAAACAAACAAACAAAAAACCCGTAATTTTCTTTACATTTTGAAACTAATGCAAAAGATGGGAAATCTAAAAGGATATTGAGGTAGAAATATGATTAGAGCTGCTTCCTAAACTTGCAGTGTCAAGTTTTTATGGCCATTATAAGGGTGTTCCCGCTTACTGACTTTTTAGCAGGGAGTATCACCCTGTTATCTGTTGAATTGCTCAAAAAAAGGTATGTTGAAGTCCTTACTCCCAGTATTTCAGAATGTAACCTTATTTGGAGAAAGAGTCTTTACAGAGGTGATAATTTAAAATGAGGTCTTTACAATGGGCTTAAATCCAATGTGACTGGTGTCCTTAAGGGTCAATTTGGCCACAGGCCAGCTCACACAGCGGTAGGTGATATGCAAAGTGGCTGAAGATAAGAGACCACGGGCAGAAGATGCTCCACTTTTGGACAGCCGGACAGCCGAGGACCCTCAGAAGGAAACCGCTGCCAACTCCTGGCCTCCAGAGCTGTGACACAACAGATTCTTGTTGTTCAAGCCACTCAGTTTGTAGTGCTTAGTTATGGTGGCCCTAGGAAGCTAACACACAATTCTACCCATAAGTGTTTGCTAATCAAGTGCCGCTCACTACTGATTTTACTTTTTGGGTTTCTGCCTAAGAATGAACTTGATAAAAGTTCTACTGCTAAACCATTGCTGAGCCTCTGGAGGTGGGGTGGCGGTGGTGAGCTGCCTGGACCTGGCCCTCAGTGCTGGTGGGTGCTGCAATCAGAAGCTGGGGGCACAGACTCATGAGGCCAGTCCTGGCTGGAGGCGGCGGGTGCTTCATGGAGCAGCTGGGGCTATGGTCTGTGCCCACCACTTGTCATCCCTGCACTTGGCCAGCCCCTTGGACATATGGGGCACCTCTGTGCAGCCCTGTCCTGTGTCCAAGGCCTTTTCTCTAGGGATCATTGGTAGGCTGCCCATCTGTCTCCATCACCTCCCTCCAACTGTTGGCCTGGAGAAGAGTCTTGAGCCGTGTAACTTGTGGCTGTGATTGTGGTGCATGATTTCTGCAGCGGGGTGTCCCAGATGTCAGAGCAGACGAGGCAGCTCTCCAGGGGCGGGTGCTGGTAGAAAGACAGTCTGCGCCTGGAGCCCCCTGATGCCAGGCGGCCAGTGCTAGGGCCTTTGTTTCTCTTACAGGGACCTGGGCAAAAACAAAAAAGCCAACAAAAGCAAACATCCTCATGGCCGCTGGGATTGTGGGGCTGTCAGCAAGTGTGATTTATGTGGGACCTGGAAGCCCTTTGAAGTAGGAGGCAGAGTGGATGGCCCTGGTCTCCTGGGGAGGCTGTGGCAGCACCAAATGGAGGAAGGAGCTGCTGTCCCCGCCCTGGGAGGGTGTGTCACAGAGTTCTCTCACTGTTGTCTTCCGAAGCACAGGGGTAGGCCCTGAAGCAGTGGGCAGAAAAAGAAGTGGGCTGCGTTTGCTCCCCAGCTTTTGTGGAGCCCCCAGGACAGGGGTGGGGGTGCTTGGCTGGGCCGCAGCTCCTCTGAGGTTTCCTGGTGAATGGCAGCCAAGTCGCTGCTGGGTGCCGAAGGTGGGGTATCCGTGGAGCGGTTCAAGGAGGAGATCTACAATGAGCATATTTGGGGGTGTCAGTGTGGACCCAGGTGGCCTCTGGGGACATGGGACTGGAAGGTGACTTTTCACAGATGGATCCTAGTGGATGCTTTGGTTTGAAATGAGATGTGGAATTCTGTCTTCTGATTGTATTAACAGTGCTGTCAGGAACATAATCACGTAAAATTTAGCCAGCTTTCTTGACATGCCAGTTTTCCTTTACCATTTGCAACATTTTAGTTTGTTAATTTTATTTCGGAAATAAAATTCATTATCATTTTCCTTTGAAAGAAGGAAACTCCATTGTTTCGCAAGGCAGAGCCCAGACACAATTAAATTTAATTAGTCAAGTGTTGTATATGTTTTCCCATTTCAAATAAGGTTCACAAACTCTTTTTTTGTTGTTGCTGTTTTCTAAACTGTGAGCTCATTTCTTTTCTTTTTTTTTTTTTAAGAAAATAATAATTTTAAAAAGAACTAAGATAGTCAAGTTTCTTCTTATTGACCAACCACACTTTTCTGAGCCCTAAAAACTCAGCTGTTTAAAAATAAAGCAAAACATAAAAGAACACAAGCCAAATGAGGGTATACGTTGAACTACTCAGGATTAAGTTTTTAAAAGTGCTCTTCATGATTGCTTTCTTCCCCAGCCAGAACCTGCAGTTGCTGTGAGCTTTGGGTGTGTGTGTGGGTGGCTTGCTGGTGTGGGAGGGGTCCTTGTAATATTCAGAGAGTTCTGGGTGGGACCAATTATTTGTTTATAATCCTAAGAATTTATTTGAAAAAAGCACTATGTGAAAACTCCCGCAAAACAATGCTACATCTTTTCTGTCTTTTATGGAGGCAAATACCTCTAAGTAGCCCTCCTGGTCCTGGGACAGTAAGCTTTCACTGAACTGTTTAAATTTTCTATTAGAACAGTGTATTTAGAACTTGATTAAGTAAAAAACAAGAAAAAAACAAAATATCTAGTAACATGCTTTGATGATTTAAAAAAGAAATGAAAACTGAGAAGGGTATGGAATGGAGACCTCCCACTCGACGCCCCCCCAATCCATAAACACACGGAATGGTCTTTGTGCTTCATTCCCGATGTTTTCTGTGCTCATGGGCCTGTCGGTGCTTCTTCTTTGTTTATTCTTAAAAATTGGTAACATTCGCATAACATAAAATTAACCATGTTAGAGTGAACAATTCAATGTCATTTAGTCCATTTTGATTGTTACTTGACCCTCACACCATGCAGTTCATTTTCATCACCCCTAAAAGAAATCCTCTACCCATTCACAATCACTCCCCATTTCCCCCTCCCCACCTTCTTTCCTAGCCTCTGGCAAGCACTAATCTACTTTATGTCCCTATGGATTTGCCTATTCTGGAAATTTCATATAAAGGGAGTCATGCAGATTGTGGCCTTTTGTATCTGGCTTCTTTCACTTAGCATAATGTTTTCAAGGTTCATCCACATTGCTCCATCCTTTGTTTTTATACACAGTGAGATCATACCATACATACTAAAGTTTGCCGTTTTCACCTAACGATAGTTCTTATAAATCATTCTATATTAGTACATGCTAGGCTACATTTTTAAAAACCATTGTTAATATCTGTCATTTGTGTATACATTGCTAATATCTGTCATTAAAACAATTTGCTAATAGCTCTCATTTGCAATTTATTTCCCCTGTCTCCTGTGGATGTATACTTATGATTTTTAGCTATTACTTGAAACAGGTCTGCAGTGAACATCTGTAAACATACACATTTTTTTTCACTATGTGAATATCTGTAGAGCCAATTTCCAGTCCAATTCTTTGTCCAAGGTATTATGTTTAAATTTTTGATAGTGTCTGCAAAGTTGTTTTCCCAGAAGGTGGAAGCAGTTTATTTGCCCAGTTATAATGCATGAACTTTGCAGGTTTTTCTAGGCTCTGCC
Source organism: Cheracebus regulus (assembly GCA_963574635.1). Taxonomy (NCBI): domain Eukaryota; kingdom Metazoa; phylum Chordata; class Mammalia; order Primates; family Pitheciidae; genus Cheracebus; species Cheracebus regulus. Next base: position 61,951 of record CAUYQU010084248.1, on the reverse strand, counting down.
CAACACTGGAAATCATCTGGCATTTTAATCTTAAAAAGTATGAAAAATAGAAATGGCTATCATAATTCTGTATGTTGACATTTTAAAAATTGTCCAACAGGCCAACTGTCCTTATAAGTAATTTGTGTTTCTTTTTTCTGGCAAATAAGTGTTCACTCCTTTACTAATTTTCTAGTAGTTGTTCTCAATTGCCTCAATGGTTTCTAGGACTATTTCTTCTTTTTCTTTCTTTCTTTTTTTTTTTTTTTTTTTGAGACAGAGTCTCACTCTGTCACCCAGGCTGGAATGCAATGGCATGATCTTGGCTCACTGCAGCCTCCGCTTCCTGGGTTCAAGCGATTCTCCTGCCTCAGCCTCCCAAGTAGCTGGGAGTACAGGTGTGTGCCATCACACCCAGCTAATTTTGTGTGTGTGTTTTTAGTAGAGACGGGATTTCTCCATGTTGGCCAGCCTGGTCACCAATCTAAGACTATTTCTAGGAATGTTTAGCCATGTTCCAGATCCTATGAACATGTTTTTTTCCTCAGGTTCTCCTTTGCTTTACTGTTTTGGGTGGGTTCTTATGATTTAATTTTTTTGTGGTTAAATCTTTGAATCACGTGGAATTTAGATCCAGCTTGATTTGCCTCAGAAAAATGAATTGTCCTGAAATTCTTCATTGCATAATCAATTCCTTATCAAAGATTTGAAAAGGAGTTCTCCCCTTTTTTCTGGGTACTAAAATCCCATGATAGATAGGTGTTATTTCTGGAAAATTCAGTTTTTAATCTCTTTTAATTATCATAGCTTTCTAAATTTTGATATTTGGTACCACTAACTCTTTAGTCATTGTTCCCAGAAGTTTAGTGGCTAGTCGCACTTCTTTTTCTAGGTAAACTTTAGAACAATTTTATTATAAGTAAGACAAGTTCTTAAGGGTATAAATTGTCCCATGAGTGTAGCTTTAGCTACAGCTTTCATGGTGTGTTCATGTTGCATGATGTTTCGGTATTGTTCTTTTCCAAAAAGCCTGGCATCTCAATTTTATTTCTTCTGCAAAACAAGTTAAGAAGAAATTTTAATACTTGTAGGGAGTTATTTTGTGGTTTTATTGCATTTTGTGTAGAGCATGTGATCTGCTATGTTCTGGTTTTAAGGAATTTGATTTTTTTTTAATGACTTAAAATTTGGTTATTATTTGTTACATCTGGTAGGAACTTAGATATAATCTCATGTAAGAGCAACACCATTGGTTGTATAGTTTAGTTTTTCTGTGTCTTCACTTACACTTACGTTTTCTTTATCTGCCCCAGGTAGAGAGATGAGTTGAAGGTATCCTAACCCACTATTTTGGTCTGTTACTCTGATTTTGTTGCAGATTTTGTTGTGTTTTTGGACACTGGGATGTCTCTTACATATATTCATGGCAGAACCTTATTGAGAATTCTTAATCATTTTAAAGTGTCCCTTTTGTTTCTAATTGAGTGTATCCCATTAATATTATGGTTCTTCTTTATTTGTGACTTGTCCCTGGTACATTTTTGCCATTTAAAAATTTCCTATCTTCTAGTTGTTTGGATTCAGACAGATTTTAAATATAACAAATAGTTTTATTTGGGTTTTAATCCTATTTGCATTTTTTTTGTTGTTGAGATTCTTTTCCCCTCAGTTGTACTTATTGAGATAACATATTTGACCTCAATTCTGTCACATGTGGGGCCATAGTTTCTATTTTTAGTGCCTTCTTTTTTCTCCCTTTTGTTTACTTTCTTTGACTTTTATGTAAAATATCTTTCCAAATCCAAATGACTAGAAGGTAAAAAAACAGAAAGAAAGGCAACGATGTTCTAGGCAAATACTATGAATTCTTGAAATTCAGCAACTTCACCAGTTCATGCTCTGTTAATGACCAGCCCATATACATTCTTCTCGGGGAACGGGGTCTTCCTAAGTCTGCAAATTGAGTCTTGCTTTATTTTGGCTTCATTTTCATCTGTTGAACGTTTGAATACCAGTGTTTCTGTTTGCTGTACTTTCTTTTTCAGGAACATCGCTTATAGGTGTGTTGTATTTCAGTTGTCTGTAGCCAGCAGTTCTGTCCTTTCTCTTTGACTTCCTCTGACACGGTGATTGTGAACCTTGCACCCGTGATGAACTCACTTTTGCAGCTTTACATTCTGGTGTGGGACCTAGGTCTGTATAAAAGTTTCCGGGTGACTAATGTGCAGCTAGAGTTGAGAATCTCTGCTTTTCAGGGGAGCTTTAAAAAATACGGTGGCTGGGTTGATTTCCTGCTGCTTACTATTCCAATTAAATTGGCTGCAGCGCAGCTTGGGTACGCATATATATATTTTTTAAGCTTGCAGTTAAGACTAGTGTGCAGTGGGGTTGAGCAGCCACTGCTGTAGGACATAGATCTGGGGTGAAAACAGAAGCAGCACATTTTCTTGGCCTTTCTTTCATCTTTGTTCTCTGTGTTCAATGATGTGCAAGTCAGGTCCTGGAGAAAGCTCCGTGGTACTGAGGATCTCGCATGCCCCTGGCCGTGGCACCCAGGAAGCCACTTGAGGCAGTGACTGTCGTCTTCCTTTGGTTTGTGGAGGTGCATTTGGCTTTTGGTGCCCACTCTTGATTTGTTTGACCTTTCTGGGTGGTTTAGAGTTGAGGCTCCTTTGGGTTTTCTTGGACTTGGAGTGCTTCAGCGAGGGCAGCAGTGTGAAGTGGCTTTGTTCTGTCCTCTGTCATTGGAAGCCACCTGCATGGGTGTCAGAATGTCTTTGGATCATAAGTTGAATTCAAAAGAATGTCCGTGGGGATCAGAGGCACATTCTGGTGCCAGTTCTTTTGTGTCTGTAAACATGACTCATTCTGGGGGTGCTGACTCAATCTCTTGATGGGATAGAACATTGGCTGTGTGGGATGGAACCCCCTCTCCACGGGCCACACCTTGATGTAGCTGTCTTATCCTCTGAGAAGCTGCAAAGTGTTTGTAGTCCAAGGGCGTCCGTGCTGACCACTGGCTTCATCTCGAAGCTGCCATGCCTTCGCGGTGCTTTTAAATTTTCTTCTGTGGCTGCAGTGATGTTTCCCAAAGTGGATTTCCCTGTGCACCCTCCCTTGAGTTCCTCCACAGAATGAAAAAGCCTCCAGGCTGGGCGCATTTGGAAGCTGGCGCATGCTGTTTTACAAAAACTGCTTTGTATTTTCTAATGTTTCTCAAACATACTTGATCATAGCGCTCTTTCATTTTGGGGACTGTGTTAAGGGAAATACGGGTGTGGAGGTTTACTGTTTCTGAATCCATGGAACCACAAAAAGCCAAATCATGTTTCCATGCAGGCACAAAGCCGCAGTGCCCACGCTTCCTTGCTCGACAGTATGAACCCAGCCTTCTGTGAAAGGAGCAGTGACACTATGCATGCATGGCTGGTTTTCTTGCCAATCTTTCTATTCAACACCTGTAGCAGAGTAAGTAGGATAATTGACATGACAGCTTTTCAATATTCAGTGCTAATATTTATTGAACTTGTGATGAAGATGGGAAAAGTCCAGGGTGCACAATTTCTACCGTGGAGCTTGCATGATTGACACCACTGAACTGGGGCCCTTCACTTACTATCGTGGGGTCTTCAGAAGCACTCCTCAGCATGTAATTTGTGCCAGGATCTGCCCTGCTCTTTCTTTCTTTTCTTTCTTTCTTTTTTTTTTCCCCCCTGTTGCCCAGGCTAGAGTGCAGTGTTGTGATCTTGGCTCACTGCAGCCTCCACCTCTCAGGTTCAAGCGATTCTCCTGCCTCAGCCTCCCAGGTAGCTGGGGCTATAGGCACATGCCACCATGCCTGGCTAATTTTTTGTATATTTAGTAGAGACAAGATTTCACCGTGTTAGCCAGGATGGTCTCGATCTCCTGACCTTGTGATCCACCCACCTCGGCCTCCCAAAGTGCTGGGATTACGGGCGTCAGCCACCATGCCCTGCCTGCCCTGCTGTTTAGATGAATTATGTCGTTTGGTCTTTGAAACAGTCTGTGAGGGGAGGTGCTGTTTGTCCCTTTTACAGATGAGGAAACTGAGGCAGAGAGTGGCAGCATGCTTTTCCCAGCATTATGTACCCAGAATGGCGAATCTGGATTCAGCTGGGGCGGTTTGGCTTTTCAAGGCTGTGCTTTCCCATCAGAAGCCCACAGCTTGCCGCTTTCCTTGCCCAGGGTCAGCGGGGAGCCCACATCTGAGTGGTGCACCTTTTTTTCTTTATGTGACCACCAGGGCACAGTCCCACACAGTGGTGGGTGGTGTCCCAGTGATGGTGCCGGTGGGATTTTACATTGAAAGAATTTGTTACTTACATTTCCCAAGAGAAGGGGACCTGCCGCAGCCATGCCGCAACAGTTTGGATTGGGAGGCAGAGGAGCAATGAGGGGATTGGGAAAGACAAGGCCGCTGGGGACAGTTCCGGATGGGCTGCTGTGACTCTTGCTGGCAGTCTTTGGGGCCTGGGGGTTCGGGGCTGTTTCTGAGTGTCTGGTGCCTGGTGCCTGCCCTGGGATCACAAAGGTCCAGGAAGTTGGCTTGGTGTGTGAATTTAATGCCAGAGGTGGTGGGAGGTGAGTGTGATGCAGGAGGCGGTGGGAGGTGGGCTCTGGGGTGGTTGGTATGCATAAGAAAGGCGAGCTCTTAGTGGGCCCTTTGCTGTCTGTAGGATTTGCCAGGCCTGGGAGGGGCAGTCTCTTCCTAGCTAGTGGGGCCACAAATGCAGGAGCATCAAGGATCCAGAAAATAAAATATAGTTAATACAATTGACCCTGTGATGAATGGATGCCAAATAGACAATGATAGACTCTAGAATACACAGAGCCAGCCACGGAGGGCACAGAGGTGGGGTAGTGAATGGAGGTGGGGCAGGGAGCTGGTCCTTGGACTTTTTACTGCCCTGGTCCCTCTTCAAGGTACTCTGGCTTTGGAGTTTGTATAGGGGGCTTAGTTCTTCCTGCAGTGAGTGGTTGGCTAGTCCTTTTCTGTAGGCTGGCTGTGAAGTCACACCTGTGTAGTGGTTTGGGGATTTGGATGAGCTTCTAAAAGCCACTGAGGCCCATGACCACCAAGTGACCTTAAGATCCTGGTTTTGTGGGAGCTGTGGATATCTGACCTGGAGAGTGTGACCTCTGTCCCAGCTGTGTCCAGGACGCAATTTGGGTCTTGAAAGAGTGATGGTCTGAAAAAAATCACTTTACTCTGATGTGCTGTCTGGCCCATGAAATGGGGTGTAAGAGCACCGTTTTACCAAATTTAATGATGTAACATTTCTTATAAAAAAACATGTTTTTTTTTCTTTTTAAAATTTTGGTTAAATACACATAATATAAAATGTACCATGTTAACTGGTTTTGCGAATACAGCTCAGCAGCATGAAGATCATTCACATTGTTGTGCAGCCGTCAGCAGCTCACTACCATCCCTCTCCAGAACTTTTTCATCTTCCCAAACAGAAACTCTGTCCCCATGAAATACTACCTCTTTACTTCCCCTCCCGAGTCCCTGGCAACCCCCATCCTCCTTTCTGTCTCTATATATTTGACTACGCTGGGGACCTTGTATGAGAGGAATCATAGAGTGTGTGTCCTTTGTGCCTGGCCTGTTTCACTGAGCATGATTTCCTTAGGGTCACCCAGACGTAAGACTCTTGATCTTTTACAGAAGGTAGACAGATTTCTACATTTGGCTACAGTGATTGGAGTTTAAAAAATGTAGCCCATGTTTATATGTTTCAAATCCTGTTGCAAGGGTAAATATAGGATGTCTTCTTAAGTGTGCATGCGAGTCATGCGGGAGAAATTAGGCAGAGTGCATGGAATCCAAGCGACTTGTTCCTCACCAGGAGGAAACCTTGTCTCCGAGGTCAGTTGTGGCTTCTCTACCCAGGCGTCTGTTGAACCCAGAGTGGTGTCACACCTCAGGATTGGTCTTTCAAATTCTGTGCAGTGAAAGGGTAGAGTGAGCAAGTTTTCGTCTCTCTGGCAAGCACTCTTGACATAGGATTGCTCTTACTCTGAATTTGAGTTCCTATGGATTACCCACCTGTAGGTTTTCTGCCATCCAGGAAACTTAGGTGTGTGCATGCATGTATGAAGAGTAAGGATGGTGAGGGAATTGGGAATTGGGGCTTGTGTGGAAGTAAGTCATAAGTTTGAGAAGAAGTGGATGCTTGTGCCAGGAACCAAAACAAGTGCACTTGTGTGCCACACACACAAACACACACACACACACAAGCAGCTGACAGCATTGTCAGGGGTGTGGACTTGTGAGCTCACCTGTGCTGAGCAAGAACACAGTTTGCCAGGCTGGGGGCTGGGTCTCGTGAGCTTGGACTGAGCTACTGGGATGGCTGAAGGCTGTATCTTGGGGGAAGTGCGTTCTTGAGAGCTGTGTAACAGTATCCATGAGATGAGCAGATGCTAGGTGTTATGAGGGTGTCCTCTTCTAGAAGACCAGGGCTCTATGGAGATGGGTGTCTCTGTGGGGTCCCTGGACCACTGGCATCAGCATCACCTGGGAGCTTGTTAAAAATGCAGACACGGTTAGATGCAGCGGTTCATGCCTGTAATCTCAGCACTTTGAGGGAGGCCAAGAAGGGAGGATTACTTGTACCAAGGAGTTTGAGACCAGCCTGAGCCACATAGTGGGATCCCATCTCTCAAAAAAACTAAGAAATAGCCAGTTGTGATGGCTTGTGCCTGTGATCCCAGCTACTTGGGAGGCTGAAGTGAGAGGATCACTTGAGCTGGGAGGTTGAGGCTGCAGTGAGGCATGATTGTGCCACTGCGCTCCAGTGTTGATGACAGAGCTAGACCCTGTCTCAAACAAACACACAAACAAAACAAAAAAAGGCAAACTCTTGGGCCTGCCCCAGCCCTGCTGAATCAGAAATTTTGAACTGGACTCAGCAATCTGTGCCTCTCTAATGCATGTAAAAGTTGAGATCCACTGGCCGTGATTCCTATAGAGGGCCTGGGACAGGAGGAGACAGGCAGAAGCCATTGGTGTTGAAGCTGCCTGTCACTCCATCACAAGGGGCTGAGACCTTCCGCCAGTCCTCCTCTTACCTCTCTCCACCGCAGGGACTAGGAGAGATGGCTGGGCAGTCCCCAGTGTGACCACAGGATGCCTGGTGATGGGGGTGGGGACAAAGAAGGATAGGAAGGGGATGGGCAGCAGGAGAGATCACAGGCAGGACACCATGGAGGACAAAGACCCCGCCCCCAAGTGTCCCTCCCATCCGTGGAGTGCCAGCTCAGTTCTCAGTGCAGACAGGCAGCAGAGCAGCAGTTTGGGGAGGGCAGGAAAGAATCAGCTGCCAATGTTGTAGTGGAGATGGATTTCAGAGCCAGATTAAGGGTCCCAGTGTAGACTGCAATTGGGATGCATGAGAACATCTTCAAAACCCTGGAAAAGGAAGGCACCCATGTGCCCTGATTCCTCCTCAGCTCTTATTCCAGGAGCCACACAGACAGTTGACCGAACACTTCTGCCACCCGAAGAACACCTGTGTTCCTCCATCTCTGAGACCACTGAGGAACTTACGGGGCTCAGAATCTCTCAAATCAAAAAGATACTGAGGCATCGGATAGCCATGCCATCCTCAAAACAGGCTTCTTTGTGTGTACATTACTTGCAACAGCAACAAGTTTATAAGCACTTTGATAAAATTGCATGTGAGGGTTAAAATATTAAACTCAGTGCATCAACTTGAAATAAACTATGAGGTATTGATATAGTACTTGTGGTCCTGTCATGGTTTAGGTATGAATTTTAAAAAAAGCATTTGTTCAGATTTTTGCACATTTCCTCAGCCGTTGGTCTCCATAGCTTTGTTTTGCTTTCCAAGTCTTAAATTAGCCACCTGCCACTTCCCTTACCTTGGGTATTTCTGGATATATGAGGATGCCCAGGGTGTGCATTGTTCTGTAGCTGTACCGTCCAATAGATAATCACTAATCACATACGGCTATTTCATTTAAGTTAACTCAGACTGAATAAAATTACAAACAGACCCTTGGCTGCACTAGCCAAACTGAAGTGCTCAGTTGCCACATACCACATGTGGCTGGAGGCCACACGGGACAGTGCAGATCGAGACGCTCTCCCTCATCACAGCAAGTTCTGTTGGGCAGTGCTGCTTTATAGTGCCTCATCCCCAGCGTTTCAACCAGTCATAAGTACCTACTGAGCACCTGCTCTGTGCTTAGGGGCTGCTAACTTGTTGCCTTATTAAATAAAATACATTGGGCATCTTCTCTGCCCAGGTGATAACTGAATTCCTTGGAATAGCTACTTAGTAGAGTAACAGACATCCCTTCTTTGGCATGAGGGAGAGGGTTTATGTATGTGAAGATAGAATGGAGCTGTATTGGGCAGGATATTACGCAGTGGGGAGTGGGGAGGTCATGCCAGCAGAAGGGAGGCAGGGTGAGTCTGTTGGAGGACAGTGCTTGGAGAGGCGGGTGGCCCCAGTGTGCACCCAGGAAGGAGGGCAAAAAGCTGAGCAGCTGGACTGGGGTTGGATGCAGCATCCACGCAGCTGATTTGAAGAGCATGACACGAGAGGACACCGAGGAGTTGACAGGTTTTGGAGAAGATTCCCATCTAAGAGTTTTAAAAAATATTCTTGGCCTGGCCCGGTGGCTCTCGCCTATAATCCCAGCACTTTGGGTGGCCAAGGCCTGCGGATCACAAGGTCAGGAGATCGAGACCATCCTGGCTAACACAGTGAAACCCCGTCTCTACTGAAAATACAAAAAATTAGCCTGGCATTCCCATTTTTGTATTAGTATCATCTAATACAAAAATTAGCCTGGTGGAGGTTGCAGTGAGCTGAGATCGCGCCATTGCGCTCCAGCTTGGGCGACAGAGCGAGACTCCGTCTCACAAACAACAACAGCAAAAAACAAAACTTTAAATAGAACAAACAGTCAGATTCAGATCCTTTGCCCAGTCTGACTTTGGGTTATTTGACTTTTTTGGTTTTTTTTTGAGACAGCGTCTTGCTGTGTTGCCAGGCTGGAGTGCAGTGACGTGAATCTTGGCTCGCTGCAGCCTCTACCTCCCGGGTTCAAGCGATTCTCCTGCCTCAGCCTCACAAGTAGCTGGGGTTACAGGCACGTGCTACTATGCCCAGCAAATTTTTGTATTTTTAGTAGAGATGGGCTTTCACCGTTGTTGGCCAGGATGGTCTCGATCTCTTCACCTTGTGAACTGCCTGCCTCGGCCTCCCAAAGTGCTGGGATTACAGGCGAGAGCCACTGTGCCTGGCCTTATTTGACTTTTTATTATTGTTGTTAGAGTTTCATTTACTTTTTTTTTTTTTTTTTTTTTTGATACAGAGTCTCTTTTGCCCAGGCTAGAGTGCAGTGGCATGATCTCGACACAATGCAACCTCTGCTTCCTGGCTTTAAGCAATTCTGCCTCAGCCTCCCAAGTAGCTGGGATTACAGGGTGCGCCACCACCCTCGGTTACTTTTGTATTTTCAGTAGAGACAGGGTTTCACCGTGTTGGCCAGGCTGGTCTTCCTACTCCTGACCTCAAATGATCCACCTACCTCGGCCTCCTAACCTCAGCCTCCCAAAGTGCTGGGATTATAGGTGTGAGCCACCACCCCCGCTTCATTTACTTTTAAAAGACTAAACATTAGCATTCCCTTGAAGTTAGAAGGGAAGAAGTTAGAACGGTGACACAAAGAGGCCTGTGGCTTGGTCTGTGATTAAAGCACACGCTCTTGAAAAGTTTTCTCTTTTGCCAGTGTGGTTTGGGATTTCCACATCCTCTGCAAGCTATTCCTGATTCTGCTTTACTTTTGCCATATATGTAAGTATGTGTATACATGTATATATTTAAGAACGGAGGAAAAACATAATTACTTTTATTTGGAATCCACATTTAACTTTCTCCTATATTAAAGAAGGACTGTTGGCCAGGCACGGTGGCTCACGCCTGTAATCCCAGCATGTTGGGAGGCTGAGGCGGGGGGATCGCAAGGTCAGGAGACCAGGACCATCCTGGCCAACATGGTGAAACCCTGTCTCTACTAAAATACAAAAGTTAGCCAGGCGTGGTGGTGTGAGCCTTAGTCCCAGTGAATTGCTTGAATCCGGGAGGTGGAGGCTGCAGTCAGCCAAGATTGTGCCACTATATTCCAACCTGGGTGACTGAGTAAGACTCTGTCTCAAAAAAAAAAAAAAAAAAAAAAAAAAAGGACTGTTTTTGCATGTGTATAGGTTGCAGTAGCCACTTCTTTGTTGATATGGGATTGAGGTCTTGATTTATTTTTTCCTGCAGGTCAGAGAGCGCTAGGACATGCCCAGAGCCAGTTTTTGGGACCCTTTGTCGGGGAAGGGACAGTGCTTCTCCTGTCCCCTGCTTCTTGGGGTTGACCAGCTGACATTTGGCTCTTGGTTGAGGATGGGACACGAGTGTTCACCCCCGTCTGGTGGAGGTCCAGTTTGTTGGCAGTGATACTGCACACAAGCTGTCTAAGGCTTGGCTATCCTCAACAGTCTCTGGCTGGCTTCAGTAGGAGCTATTTTCATATTTAGTGCATAAAATCTCCAACTTACATTTTGATGCAGATCAATGAGGCACACCCTTGGTCCATGCCTGAATGTCTGGGGCCACATAAATTATGTTCACTTCAGATTTTTCTTGGTGCCCCTTAGTGGGGTTTCCGCCTCTTCCGCCTGTAGCTCCCTCACCTTTGAACATATCGCCTGCTTCATCTACCTATCATGTGTATTTGTTTTGATCTGCTTTCCACCCCAGAGCAGACTTCTGCATTTCCTTTGTTGACATGCCCGCAAATGCCTGGAAGCACCTGAGACAGAGCAGGTGTTTAGGAAGTTCCTGCTGAAGGAGTGAAATGCTAGACTTGCCACCTGATCTCTGTTCCCTCTCCTCTTTCTGAGTGTCTCCCATGGGCAGGGTAAAGCATTGTGTTCTTTTTTTCTTTTTCTTTTCTTTTTCTTCAAGATGGAGTGTTGCTCTGTCAGCTAGGCTGGAGGGCAGTGGTTCAATCTCGGCTCACTGCAACCTCCATCTCCCAGGTTCAAGCAGTTCTCTGCCTCAGCCTCCTGAGTAGCTGGGACTGCAGGCACCTGCCACCAGACCTGGCTACTTTTTATATTTTTAGTAGAGATGAGGGGGTTTCACCATCTTGGCTAGGCTGGTCTTGAACTCCTAACCTCGTGATCTGCCCCCCTTGGAATCCCAAAGTGCTGGGATTAGAGGCATGAGCCACCTTGCCCGGCCAGCATTGTGTTCTTGTTCTTTTATTTTCCAGAAAGGGTCTGGTTCTGTCTTCCAGGCTGGAGTGCAGTGACACAATCATAGCTCACTGCAGCCTCGAACTCCTGGGCACAGTGGTCTTCTCACCTCAACCTCCTGAGTAGCTGGGACTACAGGCATGTGCCATCATGCCCAGCTAGCTTTTAAATATTTTGTAGAGACAGTGTCTCCCTATGTTGCCAGGGCTGATCTTTAACTCCTGGGCTTTAGTGGTCCTCTCACCTCGACCTCTCAAAGTGTTCAGATTACAGGCGTGAGCCACTACGTCTGGCCATTGTGTTTATTCTTAAGCGCAAGTAAGGAATGCTTTTTTTTTCTTAATGAATATGGAATTCATTGAGGTTTTGATTCATTTCTAATTTTTTATGTTACTCAAAAGAGAAGGAATAATACCTCCCCAAACTTTGTTTTACAGCATGGCCTGTTGATACTGGGAGCTGAGTGGGTATGTGCGCTGGCTTCTGAGGGGTCAGGGGAGCCTGCTGGGGAAGGTGTGGGATGGTGTTGGGGGCTGCTCCAAATATTCCCTTCTAAACTGCTCAAATGTTTCTGAAAGTACAGGTTCAGTAAATGTTTGTGTCGGTTGTTGGTTCTACTCTCCCTCGAGTCCACCCCAGTGGTTGACACCTCCATGAAGGTAGGCTGGGACGCCTTCCCAGGGAGGGCACAGGAGGAAGAGTGTGAGATCGGCCAGGCTGGGTGAAACCTCCCCACTCCGGCCCCACCGTGCAGGATAAAGGAGCAGAGTGGGCTGGAGAAGCAGTTGCTGGTAGACTTTATATCACCGGCCGCCAGAAGGGTAGGTTTTCCAGGAGACTTAGAGCTGAATGGGTGTCACAGGAACCCAGGTACACATTTTATAAGAAGGAAGAAAAAAAAAAACCTAAATGAGGCTGAATGATCCTCTGAGAGTTTTGAAGAATGTTAATACTGAAAGTGAGATTGAGGCACAGGATTCATGGTGGGCAGGTTGTAAACTTGATGTTTCCCTTGGATTCAGATGGTCCAGTGCTCAAAGACAGCAAGGAATTTGTGGGTCCTCCTGAACTGTTGTTTTTACACGAGTCGGCCTTTGCTTTGATGTGAATTTTTCCTGAATGAATTCTGTATTTAAAGAAAGAACGGTCAAGAAAGCAGAGTCTTGTACAAATCCAAGGCGTACCATATTTTATGTTTGAGCTCAGGAATTCTGGTTGCCTGAGCATCCACTGTTTAAAAGCAGGGGGATCGTGCATAAAAACCCAATTATTGTCAGTAGCAATTACAAATGTTTATTAAGTGGGCATTTAAAAGCCAATATTATTATCCTGGCAATATGAAGAAGTATATTCATCATGTAGTATTTGTCCTTAAAGATTTATAATCTACTAGGAAAGCTGCACTGTATATGTTAAAACATGATGCAAATAAAATCCTAGGCAGTCTGGCTGTGTTGAGGGGAGTGGTCTGGAAATAAGGTCACAGGGGTGCTAGCTGCAGAGAGGGGCAGGGAAGACCTCAGAGAAGAACACTTAATCTGTGGGCCTGCAAGGGCAGGGGTAGGAGGCTGTTGGAGGGGATTATTGCTGAATTTTGTCTTATTTTGCTTTTTTTAACTTCAATCATCTGTAATAAAAGGAGATTTTGTTATATCTAAGCCAGCCTGTTAGAATTGACCACCAGTTATGTGCACAGGACATTTGCAGGCTCTTCCTTTCCCTTTTATTTTAACAACTGAATTCTTAAAATTAAGAGAGAGAATCCACAAGGCATACAATTCAGCCTTTTGGAGTGTGCAGTTCACCAGTTTTTAGGATATTCACAGAATCTTACAACCATCACTATTATGGAATTGCAGAAAATTTTTATCACTTGCATCTGTTTTGATAACATATTCGATTGTGCCATGGGAGACTGCCTTTCTTTAGCCATTTTTAACCTACAAAAATGGCAGGTTCGTATGTTCAAACCTCATTTACCTACTGTCAAACACTTGTCTTAAAAATCTTTCTCTGAAAGCTAGCATTTGATTTTTCCTCCACCTTCTTTTAATCCGTTGGAAAGTATTTAGGGCTAGGGAACCACAAGTGCTGAGAACAGTTAAAGGGACTTTATGGGGTGCCTAGAGTTGGAGATGGCTTCAGATCTTTGCAAGTCTGTTAAATGGGAGAACTTGACCTCTGGCCCTGTGCCCTTCAGCTTCTAAGGGGAACTGTTAGGATCACTGGGTGGAGGTTATTGGGACACCAATTTCAGTTTGATGCAAGAATGAGCTTTCTACTAATAAAGCTGCCTCACTCTCGAGCTCAGTGCAGTGTCCAGGTGTCATTGGGTGAGCTTGGATGGAGGCAGAAGCATGCCCTGCACTGTGGCCTCCAGTGGGAGTGCCTTGCTGGCCTGTCTGGCTTCTGCTCAGTTGTCCAAGTGCTCCGGCACGTGTGCACCCACGCATCTCACTCCCTTATGCAACTCTACACCAGCTTTGCTGATTTTGCCGAATATGGGGAGCACCCTTACTGTGCTCAGCCCGCAGAAGCGGGATCTGTGCCTGCTGTAGGTGCCCACATCCTCCTGGGCAAGCTATCTAGGGTTTCTAGCCCATTTTCTCCCTTTATGCACAAAAGACGTTCTCTAAAGATTTGGCTTTGGGAGGCTGAGGCGGGCAGATCACAAGATCAGGAGTTCGAGACCAGTCTGGCCAACATAGTGAAACCCCGTCTCTACTAAAAATACAAAAAATTAGCCAGGTGTGGTGGTGGATGCCTATAATCCCAGCTACTCGGGAGGCTCAGGCAGGAGAATTGCATGAACTCGGGAGGCAGAGGCTGCAGTGAGCCAAGATTTCACCATTGCACTCAAGCCCGGGCGACACTGCAAGACTCCATCTCAAAAAAAAAAAAAAAAAGATTCAGGGTGTAGCCCAGTGGTGCCCTCCTAATGTGGACACACACACCTCCCTGCCCTCTGCATAGTGTGTCAGCATCCACACCTCCAGTCTGGGTCCTTCTTTGTGACATGAGTTGTACTTCCCCACGAACTCCAGCCTCTTTCTTGGCATTATTTCTCTGCGCTTACCTTCTTCTCGCACGTGTCTGGGGTTGAGATTATTTTTCCTAAGTTGATTTTTAGATGGTATTGACCAAAGTGTTTAGAACTAAGAAAGCTATAGATTTAGCATAAGGGGGGAAATGTTCTACTTCTAAAAAGTAAACAGAGAGCCCGTTTGAAGAGAGAATTTGAAATCCATGCCAGACCCAAAATGGCTGAGCTGAAGTATTGCTCTTAAATTGTTTAAGGGAGTGGGAAGAGTGTATTGGGGTCAGGAGGAAATTAATGACTTTCAACAAATTGTTGGTGATGGAAAACAGATAAGCAACACGTGAATAAACACAAGAAATTAATCTTGGAGCTGCTAGGAAGGAGTAAAACTAAACAATAAGCAAGGAAAAACAGCATCTATGGGGACAGGGAACATTTTCACTTGATGGGACAACCTCAACCATCTAGGGAAGTCTCTTTGAAAGATCTTGAGAGATTCTACCATGTTGGTGGCCAACTTCGCTTTTCCTCCTCCTTTACCCGTTTCTTGGGGGAAAATGGTAGTTAAGTATTTTTATATAATAAGGCTTCAGATTCTAAGAGTATATTGTTAAGATTTTTTCTTAAATTATCTGAAAAAAAGTACATCTATAAAATCCCAGCGTCAGTACCTGGAAATGGGTCCCAAACACATTGCCATCCATTTGGATGCTTTGCTAGAAATCTGAATAAAAACACATACATAACACAACCAGATGGGAGTGGCTGCCTAACGTTTCAAATTCTTTCTACTTGAGAATTAGCTCTTTGAGGAGGATCTTTGAAGCGTCGGGGAAGTTGCCAGGTGGGGAAGAGGAGGAGTTCTGTTCTGAGGGTAAAAGTGAGGGGCAGGATGGCAGCCCAGGGTTTCCCTCAGGGCACCCTGCAGGGAGTGCATCAGGGCTGGCCTGGCTCTGACAGGCAGGGCATTGGATAAGCAAAATGCTCTGTGAGATTAAAGAAGTAACCAATGTAAAAGTCAGGGGAGTGTCACCTGAACAAAATCAGCTAACAATTTGGAATCCACGTAAGATTACTCATGACTTAGAATTTCGAATTCCATTCCAGGGGTTTTGGCTCCTTGCAAGAACATAAAAGGTGTCAGAAAGACTAGTGGGGGAGGAAACAAATTTCCGTGATTAGGTCAAGACAGCCTTGGCTACTAGGAGCAGAATCACCCTTCCCTCTCTTCTTCCTTGTTACTTTCCCACATGGAATCAGTTGCAGCCAAGATGTGACTTCATGTACATCCCAGGGACTCTGCTGACAGGTGCTGTAACACAGTTAGGAAAGAGGTGTTGAGAATTGTGCGACTCTCAGTTCTAGATCCTGCCAGAGCCTACACCAGCAGCCTGCTCTTCGCCTAGTCTTTTCTCCAAACGGAAATGGAAACTGGAAACACAAACTCCTCCCCAGGGGTGCCAGAGAAGGAGATGATTCCAGTTAAAAGGGGGCCGTTGTTGGTGTTATGGGGACTGCATGTAGTAGTCACAGTCCTGAGTTCCCTTCACAGTCCTCTGCTAGGTGGAGGCCGCTGCACCTAGGAGTCCTCATATGGGGGACGATGACCCTGACCACCTGCTGAGCTTGGATTGAGACTTCAGGAGCCATAAACACCAGGTAGCAAGGTGAGGCATGGAGCCACCCTTGCTGTTCTTGGGAAGATGGTCCCTTTATTCGAATGGCTAGTTCCTGATCCTAGAAGCAGACACTAGAAGATGCCAGATACTACATCAGAGGGATGGAAATATTCTGACATGGGTGATGGAGCCACTTACAGATATGAAAGGTGACAAATGTACTCCTCCGTGGTGATGCTGAGTGGACAGGTGATGTTCCATCCAGAATCTAGGAAAGCAGCTGGAAGGCCAAGCCCTGTGTGAATTTGCCCTACTGACCTCCTTGGTGCTCGTGTTCAGGTGCTCAGGAGCAGGAAGGGCCCAGGTGACCCCTAGTCATAACACATGTACATCTGTCATGGCAATCACAGTTGCCTTTGCCAGTGATTGGTCATTGGTGCCTGCACATCTTGGTTCTGGCCAATGAGATCTAAGGGGAGAGGGGCTTCTTTTCCAGGCAGAGGAGTTTTAGGGAAAAGCCTCTCCCCTGCCTTGAGGTGCTGTTTGGGCAGTAGCTGGTGTGATCCCTGGAGCGGCCACTGTACCCACAAGGTGACTGGAAGGAGGGTGGAAAGCTCATCCACAACCCTGGTGGGAGGGAAAGAGAACCTGGGGCCTCAGCAATGTTGTGAACCACTTCCCTGCAGCTCTCTTGTTAAGGGAAGACCCTTATGGTTGAGTTTTCTTTCACAGTACAGCCCAAAATATCTTCACAACTAGAAATGAAGGAAATTGCCTTACAGGGTATCTCTTGGGAATTTAGTCTCATTCTGGTGTTCAATTTGCTGAACTAAATTGAGGCCTCATGGAGGCTTAAACTCTCTACACATAACATTTGAAATATGGCCACGTTATGCTTGGCTGGAAATATGCTACCAACCAAGTGATGGCTCTGTGGGCCAAAGGGAAGCTCCTTTGTACCTGAGTTCTTAGCTCACACACAGTGTAAGATGCCCAGACAATGGAGCGTGGGCCAGCAAGCACACAGGGGTGTTGGCACACGGGGTTGTTGGCACATGAGGCTGTTGGCACACGGGGGTGAGGGCACCTGGCAGCAGTGGTCAGACTTGGGGAGTAACAGCCTGAGACTTTTTTTTGGTTGGTCAGAAGTTTCTGGTTTTGATATTAAAAAAATATGGTTAATATTCATGCAGTTGACCATTGGGACCATTTTTCAGCATACAGCTGGGTGGCATTAAGGGACATTCATAGTGTTGGACAGCCATCACTACCATCCATTTCTGGAACTTTTCGTCTTGCAAAACCGAGATTCTGTCCCCATTAAACACAACTCCCCACTCCTCCCTTCCCCCAGGCCCTGGAAACCACCCCTCTACTTTCTGTATCTATGAATTTGACTGCTGTAGGTGCCTTGTACAAAAGTTTTTTGAAAAACAGATTTTTTTTTAGCTGTCAAAATTGTTGAAAGTATAGACTGGCTAGAACAGAGGAGGATTGGGGGATAGTTTAGAGAATAAATCTGAGGTTCAAGTAGTTCCTTCCCATGCCAACTATGGGTACCTGGGTTTGTCCCAATTGATGCCAAAGTTTTTATTAACAGTGGCTCCTGGGGCAGCTATTGGTAATTCTGTCCTCTGCTTGGGCAGTTACAGCTGCTGAGTCTTGAGAATAATTGGCAAATTCTTAGCTACCCAGAATTCTTTGCTGTTTTCATTGATTAGCAAAGCAAGAATCTTTCTGTCTCTTCTCTGGACCAAAGAGAGAAAAAAAATCAAATTTTGGAAAGACTGAAAGTGTGACTCATTCCAAAGAATAAAAATCTGCTCAGGGGGTATCTACTGTGAATCATTGTTAATTTTGTATTTGAAGGCTTTTTATCAGATACTGCTATCTGATTGATTTTTGTAGTTATTTTCAATTTTAGTAACTATAGTCGATGTTTCTTTTAAAAACAGTGTACCATTGTATACTCTTTGCTGGCCTATTTTGTAAGTATTCCTATCAATTTTTATGATCTTAAGATTAGCTAAATATGAAATTTTCTGTCTTTTTTTTGAGACGGAGTCTTCCTGTGTCACCAGGCTGGAGTGCAATGGCGCAGTCTCGGCTCACTGCAACCTCCACCTCCCGGGTTTAAGCAAATCTCCTGCCTCAGCCTCTCGAGTAGCTGGGACTACAGACATGCACCACCACGCCTGGCTAATTTTTGTATTTTTAGTAGAGATGAGGTTTCACCATGTTGGCCAGGATGGTCTCAATCTCTTGACCTTGTGATCCACCTACCTCGGCCTCCCAAAGTGCTGGTGAGTCACCACGCCCGGCCTAAAGATGAAATTTTCTATTAACTTGAATCCTTATGAAAAACAAAATATTACATTAAAAAATTACTTAAGGAATAGTTATAGCTGATAAATCAGAAATATTCTAAATTTTTGCCTGTTACATATTTGTTAGTAATTTTTTTTCCCAAAAAACTTAAGCTTTACATTCTTTTAAATACAGAGATTTTTGTTTTGACTTTGGAGGAAAGTGCATTCTGGCAGAAGAATATACACACACACACACACTTTATTTTGAAATCATTTTGTTTTTAATATATTTTTATTGATATATGGTAGCATATACTTTGGGAGCACATGCAGCACTTTGATAGCTGTATACACAATGTGTGATGATCAAATCAAGGTAAATGCAGTTTCCATTACTTCAAACATTTATCTTTTTTTTTTGTGGGAAACATTATAATTCTAGCTGTTTTGGAATATAGAATAAATTATTATTAACTATAATTTTGCTGTTGTACTATCAAATAGGAAGTTTTACATGTACAGAAAGGTTGCAAAAACTGTTCCATACACCGTTTAACTTGGCTTCCCTTAATGTTAATATCTTTTTTTTTTTTTTTTTTGAGACAGAGCCTTGCTCTGTCGCCCTGGCTGGAGTGCAGTGGTGTGATCTCTGCTCACTGCCACCTCTGCCTCCCGGTTCAAGCGATTCTTCTGCCTCATCCTCCCGAGTAGCTAGGACTACAGACACAGGCCACCACACCCAGCTAGTGTGTGTGTGTGTGTGTGTGTGTGTGTGTGTGTGTGTGTGTTTAGTAAAGATGGGGTTTCACCGTGTTAGCCAGGATGGTCTCAATCTCCTAACCTTGTGATCCGACCATCTCAGTCTCCCAAACTGCTGAGATTACAGGCGTGAGCCACTGACTGCACTCGACCTAATGATACTATCTTAAATCAAGTAATACATTTTATCAAAACTAGAAAGTTAACCTTGGTATGATACTAGTGATACTATTAAGCAAGCTGCAGACCTTGTTTGGATCTTACCAGTTTTCTCATTAATGGCGGTTTCGTGTGATCCAGGATCCCACATTGCATTTAGTTCACCTGTTTTTCTAATTTGTTTCTAGTTTGTGACAGCTCCTCAGTATTGCCTTGTTTTCCTGCCACTTTGGAAGAGTACTGCCATAAATTCTGTTGAATGTCTAATTTGGGTTTGTGTGTTTTCTTTTGCTTAGACTCAGGTAATGCATAGTGGGCAGGAAGACAGCAGATACAATGTTGTGTTGCAGCAGGAAGCACATGGGGTGGGGATATTTACCTTGATCACTGGGTTAAGGTGCTATCTGCCAGCTTTCTCCAAGGTAAAGCTGCTATTTTTCTTGTCTCAATTAGTGTGTGTCTTGCGGGAAGATACTTTTCACTGTGTGAGTAAACTGTTTCTCATCATGTTGTTATCCACTAACTCCAGCTCCATCTGTGGTTTTTGCAGTAATAATGATTGCAGCTTTTATCTAAAGTGGCTTTGTATTGCACCATTTCTTCTGAATGTACTAATTGGAATTCTTCTGTCCCTGCTCCCCTGTTTATTTATTGAATTACTTATTCAAGCTTATTTTAAAAGTACAGTCATGTGCCACATAGTGATGTTTCAGTCAGCAACAGACCGCATATACAATGGTGGTCTCCTAAGATTATATCGAATTTTTACTGCATTTTTCTGTGTTAGATATTTACATACACAGGTACTTACACAGTGTTGCAGTGCCTACAGTATTCAGTACAGTCATGTGCTGTACAAGGTTAGCGCAGGTGTGTAGTAAGCTCCGCCATCCAGGTCTGTGTAAGTACTGTATACTCTGTGAGGCTCACACAGCAACAGAATGGGCTGAAGACGCGTTTCTCAGAACGTAACCCTGTCCTTAGGTGATGCATGACTATAGTTTGTTCTGGTGCATTGTTTTCAAAAAGATCCTGTATGCAGAACACTGCATTTTGTATATTTTCAAAGGAACAGGCGGTGGGGTAGTGTGCAGATGTGGAAATGGCCAGGTATTTGTTTGGAAGCATCATTTGTAGTGAATGAGTAATAGTGTCCTTAAGCATTTTCTGTTGTTCTAAGTTGTTTCCATCATTCTGTATTATTAAAAGTATTACATATTTGGCTGGGTGCAGTGGCTCATGCCTGTAATCCCAGCACTTTGGGAGGCTGAGGTGGTTGGATAACCTTAGGTCAGCCATTAGAGATCAGCCTGGCCAACATGGTGAAACCCCATCCTTACCAAAAATACAAAAATTAGCTGGGCTTGGTGGTGCGTGCCTATAATCCCAGCTACTTAGGAGGCTGAGGCAGGAGAATCACTTGAACCCGGAAGGTGAAGGTTGCAGTGAGCTTAAATCAGGCCGCTGTTCTCTAGCCCAGGCAACAGAGTGAGACTGTCTCAAAAAAAAAAAAAAAAAAAAAAATTACATATTTTATGTATTTAATGAAAACCAGTTTTCAATATACTGTCTCTCTTTGTGTAGTCTGGATATTAACCCATTATTAGGTGTATGATTTGCAAATATTTTCTCTCATTGTCTTGGTTGTCTTTTCACTGTTGGTTGTTGTTTCCTTTGATGGACAGATGTTTTTAGGTTTGATGTAGTCCAGCTTCTCTACTTTTTGCTTCTGTTGCCTATGTTTTTGGTGTCATATCTCAAAGTCATTACTTAAGCATAGATTCCCATATGTAAAATTAATAGGTTCCAAAGATATCTGGGGATGCAGATATGAATAGTAGTAGTAACTGGCCCAGATATTTTGGAATTGTTTGAAAAGTCTGGCCAGACTGCCTTTAGCACACAATTATCAATTCACTCTCCAGTCTGAAATGTCTGGAATTGCCTATTTCACATCACCATTGCCAGCACTGGGCACTAACATTTAATTTTCTTTTCTGCTAAATTAACAGGTTAAAAGTAACGATAATCAGAATGCTTATAAAACAGCAAATGATTTGAAGAAAAACACAGTATATCTTTAGGTTTTTTTTTTTTTTTGTGACCTAATTTTGCTCTTTTTGCTCAGGCTGGAGTGCAGTGGTGCGATCTCAACTCACTGCAACCTCCGCCTCCAAGTTCAAGCGATTCGCCTACTCAGCCTCTCGAGTAGCTAGGATTACAGGCATGTGCCACCATGCCAGCTAATTTTGTATTTTTAGTAGAGATGGGGTTTCTCCATATTGTCAGGCTGGTCTCGAACTCCCGACCTCAGATGAACTGCCCACCTCGGCCTTCCAAAGTGCTGGGATTATAGGTGTGAGCCACTGTGCCCAGGCTGTCTTTACTTTTGAAAGACATAAAGTTTTCCAAGATACTAAAATCTGTAGGTGGGAGAGGAGGAAAAACCAGATCCTTCATACAGTTAAACATGGGAGACTGGGGCTGGGTGCGGTGGATGATACTTGTAATCCCAGCACTGTGGGAGGCCGAGGTGGGAGGATTACTTGAGGCCAGGAGTTTGAGAGCAGCCTGGACAACATGGCAAGACCCCGTCTCTACAAAAAATTAAAAAAAAAAAATTAGTTAGGTGTGGTGGTGCATGCCTGTGGCGCCTGCTACTCAGGAGGTTGAGTTAGGAGGATTGCTTGAAACCAGGAGGTTGAGGCTCCAGCCTTGGCCACACAGCAAGACCCTGTCTCCAAAATCAAACCAAACCATGCAAGCCTGAGAGGAGAGGTAGGTTTGGTCTTCATTTCTGGTTTCCCAATCAGTGGTGATAGATTGAAAATGCTCCTCTTTCCAATAAGAAGAGGATGCAGGGGGGTGTGCATCATGCACTCCACTCCTGAGATGCACAGATTAGACTTGTTACCCCGGCTGAGGAAATGCACCCAGGCTACGAGATCCAAGATAGATCGATGGAGAAGGAAAAGCAATTAGCAAGCAATTTTAATTTTCTCATCAGAAAGAAATTATATAGGTTGTTTTTGGCAAAGCAGCATGTTGCCTTAGGCCCTGTGGACTCTGGTGCTTTGCAAATTAAAGGGGTTTGGGGTCATTGTGGTTTCTTCTTAAAGTCCTCTATTGGCTCTATGCTGACAACAGCCGGATCTTCCAGGATGTACTAATTTGGGATGATGGAAGGGAAACCTTCCCTCATGGTCAGTGGGCTTTTTAACTGTGCAAGGTGCCAGTTTTACGGGTTTTCATAATGAAAATATAAGGTGTTTACATTTCAAGGAATTTGAGTCACTTTTCTTAATTGGCACCCTCCACTTGAAATCTTAGTGCTGTTTCCTTTGGCTCTATTCAGTGTTTAAAATCTCAGTGGAGATCATTTTGGGTAATCTCTTAAATATGATATTAATTTTGTTATTAATATAAATTTTGAATTACCAGTAGAGGGATGCTGAATTTATTTTAAACTTCTTTCTTTGGGACTGATGCTGTTTATTTCCCTCCTCCCCGCCCCGTGTGTTTCTTGATTTTATGTAAACATCCCGCAACCCCCATAGTGTAAGTACCTGGTACCCACCTACCTCCTGGGGTTGTTTTGAGGATTAAATGAGTTAATGGTTATAAAGTCCTTAGAACCAGTGCTTGACTTGCAGAAAGTGCTAGATTGGTGTTTGTTTTTAACCGATAACTAAGCCTGCTTGTTAAACATCATTGAAATGTTATGTTTTTACCATTACATTTTAGAAGGCCTCTGTGTTTGCATGGTCAGGAGATGTTTTGATTGATGTTTTCTGTCAATCAGTTGTTACTAAACATCTCAAGCTGGATTTGCTGTGGGTGCCCTAGGCACGTATTTAAATGCAAACTTGTCCCCTTTTCTCCTTTGGAGCCCTTCCTAGCATAGATAGTGTCCCCACCACTCACCATGGGACCAAGATGGAAACCAGGGATTACTTTCAACTCCTCCCTCCCCCCACTGATAGTACAGCTGTGTAACCTGTGCCCACTCTCTAATCCAACTTCTCATTATAGGGTTTTGTGGTATTTGCAGTTCCCAAAGGAAGTTCTTTCCCACTAGAGTTAGTGTCATCACAAACCCTGATGGCCTGAAGATCAGACACTCAACTTCTTTCTGTTTATTCTGGCCCCTTACCCTGTGCCCACCTGGAGGCAGTACACGTGGGGTGGCCCTGGGTGTGGGGTGGCCAAGCTGACCTGGGGTGGGGCGGCACTCCATACACACTTCAGCTGGGTAACCTGAAGACCCTGTGAGGGCAGGAAGCTCATTGAGTCAATTCACTGCATTCTTGGGTCCATGAGGAAGAGAAATGCTCCTGTTAAGTATCAGATATCCTGAGAAGATGCGTTCTGTTTAAGGAATGGATTTTGGAGGATAGATCTCAGGAATTTCGGAAGCAAGACCCCTTTTTAGACATTGCAGTGCGTAGGAAGCGCTGAGTTTCCTGGCAGAGGAGGCCTTCCTGTAGCTGCTCGGGGTGTGGCTTTCTTGGAAAGATGACTTAATTGACTCAATTTTGATCCCTTTTTTTACATCATTTTTTTTCATTGTGCAGATCCCACTTCAGTGATCACGAAAGAAACCTAGGGGTTAACGAGGCAGTCACCCAGATTCCCTTGCCCCAGGAACTCAGGAAAAGCAGTGCTTCATTTCCTTTTGCTGGTGGATTTTGGACAAATCTGTGTCCATTTGTGTTTGGGAAGGACATTCCCATGTGTGTTGCCTCCCAAGTCACCAGCACTGTCTTGCCTGTTGATGTGAGGAGGAGACTGGGGGCTGCATGCCATTGCACCAGGGGAAAAATTATGTGTGGAGCCCCTGAGAATGTAATGGAGAAGGGGCTTTTCAACAGAATAAGTGGCTTCCTGTTTATCATTTAAGACAATTATGCAGGTTTTTTATTTCCATGGATTTCATATGCTGCTATGAGATAGCCCCCAACAGTTTATCTACCTCAATTTTAAAAAACAGATGAAATCCAGTGGAGAGTTAGTGCTTAATGGGGACAGAGTTTCGGTTTTGCAAGATGTAAAGCGTGCTGGGGAGGGAAGATGGGGATGCTGCACAGCGGAGTGAATGTTCCCACTGCCACTCAACTGTCACTTAAAAGGGGTGACTATGCCGGGCACAGTGGCTCACACCTGTAATCCCAGCACTTTGGGAGGCTGAGGTGGGTGGATCACGAGGTCAGGAGTTCAAGACCAACCTGCCCAACATGGCAAAACCCCGTCTCTACTAAAAATACAAAAATTAGCTGGGTATGGTGGCACATTCCTGTAATCCCAGCTACTCGGGAGGCTGAGGCAGGAGAATTGCTTGAACCAGGACCTGGAAGGTGGAGGTTGCAGTGAGCCGAGATCATGCCACTGCACTCCAGCCTGGGCTACAGAGCGAGGCTCTCTCTCAAAAAAGACAAAAAAAAAGTGGTGAAGATGGCAACTTTTATGGTACTGTTTACCACAATTAGTAAAATATAAAAGCCTGAATGCACTGAGTTTGACGCGCTCTAAAGCTGGAGCCTGGACCTGGGTAGTCCTTGGTGCTTCTCAGACTGCCCGTGGTGTGGAACTATGTAGCGGGTTTTCCCCCCAGCAACTGCAAACCAGACGTTTCTGAAATACAATGAAAAAAATGAATGGAAAATAAAGACTAAAAAGGATAGATGAAATCCCCTTAATAATGCAGAAATCATCAACCATGACTTAAGAAAATCACAACGAAATGTACAAAATCAAAGGGGTTTTCTTGAACTCCATGAATGAAGAGGGAATGAATGCTGGAGGCAGAGAACTGAGGGGCGGTGTCCTCTGGCTGCAGCTCAGTTTTCCCTTGGTGGTAGGAGCTAAGACTGTCTTCCTGCCATGGAGTTTTGGTGGCAGCGTGACCACATGCCACTAAGAAAGGTGCTCTGGGTTTCCCGGGAGCTGAGACTGCAGAACTATCCTTTAAGGTTTCTTTTCTCTCAAATGCACAGACTTTCCCCCAAGGTTGCTGTGCAGAGATCTTATTCTGTGGGTCAGGGGAGATTTTCTTTATGAACAGGGCAGTTCATTATCACAGACATCCTACCGGGCACAGAACTGTCCAGTCCTGCTCTGTTGCGTAGCCCCTTTGGGCGATCTGCACTACTGCTGTGAATGCACGCTGGTCTCCCTCTCAGCCCTGCCAACTCCTCCTGCAGGCAGAGTTGTGGTCACAGCCTGGACCTCAGGAGCTTCAGGGATGCTGACGCCTCAGGGTTTTGGTGTGGTTTAAAAACCCTCTGAGTTTAACTTTATTATGCCTGCTCAGCAATTATTACTGTGTTTTTTTTTTCAAAGAATTCTCTTTAAGGGGTGTTTTTGCCTCTTCATTAATAATAGTTTCTTAAAACCACCAATTCAGGGTTGCACATAAATGTAGTCTGTAATTTTCTGCATTTTCTTTAATATGTAATCTTCCACTGGGATCAAGAATTTCCCAGGATGGGCTCTGCCCTTAGTGCTTCAAAAAAAAAAAAATGTTGATTGGCTCCTTCTCTTAGTTCTTGGGTTTCCAAATTTGTTTTAGTTTCTATTTTCTCTTCTGAAAAGTGTGATTTCCCTCCACTGAAACGTGTGTTTTGTCTTTGGTGTGTGGTATATATCGTATGTGGTGTGATGTTTGTGTGTTGTGTGTGGTATGTGTTGTGTGTGTTGTGTTTTAGTTTCTATTTTCTCTTCTGAAAAGTGTGATATTTGTTTCAATTTCTATTTTCTCTTCTGAAAAGTGTGATTTCCCTCCCCCTTCCCCCATTTATATACCATGTAGTGGAAGGGTTTGTGGTCTTTTAAAAACAGATTTTGGAGTATGTGTGTGGTGTACATGTGTGTTATATGTGTTTATGTGTATTGTGTGGCATGTGTGTATATGTCTTGTGTGTGGCATGTGTGATGTTTGTGTATGTGTTTGTATGTGGTGTGTTGTGTGTGTGTGTCTGTGTATGTTGTGTGTAGTGTGATGTTTGTGTTGTGTATGTGGTATGTGTTGTATCTTTGTTGTGTGTGGTATGTGTTGTGTGTAGTGTGTGTTGGTTGTGTGTAGTGTTGCCTCTTGTGTCTTTGTGTGGTGTGTGATGTTTGTATAGGTTATATTTTTGTCTATGTGTGTGGTATGTGTTGTGTGTCATGTGTATGGCGTGTGATAGTTTTGTATGTTTTGTGTGTGTGGTGTGGTGTTTATATATATGTGTTGTGTGTGTGATATGGTGACATGTAGTATGTGTGGTGTGTCTTTGGTGTGTGGTATATATTGTGTGTGCTGTATTTATGTGATGTGTGATGTTTGTGAATGTGTTGTGTGTTTGCTATGTGTTGTATGTGAGGTATGTGTGTGTGTTGAGTGGTGTTTGTGTTTGTATGGTGTATATGCGGTATCTGGTGTTTGTGTATGTGTTGTGTGTTGGTATGTATTGTGTGTGTGATATTTGTGTATGTGTTGTGTGGGGGGTGTGTGGTATATGTTGTGTGCGGTTTGTGTGGTATATGAGATTTGTGTATGTGCTGTGGGTGTGGTATATGTTGTATGTCTTTGTGTGTGGAGTGTGATGTTTGTGTACATGTTATATTTTTGTGTGTGTGTTGTGTGGTATGTTGTGTGGCATGTGACATTTGTGTATGTCTTGTGTGTAGTGTATGTGCCATGTGTGTGATGTGTGTGTGCACAGGTGTGTTCTACAGCTGTACACCTTGGAGCTGTCTCAGGTAGTAAGCCAGTATGAAGGCAGTAATGAGGGATGAGCAGTTAGTTTCTTCCCTTTTTGGAGGCTTTGCTTCATTAACTCGGAACCAGAGGTCCCTGAGGCCACAGGTGGCAGAATCGAGGAGCTCTTCAAGGCTAGCAGCGGAGCATAGGAGCCAGGGCGCTGGTGTGGAGATGGGATCTTGTCAGCCTGGAAGGGACATTCCGTATGTCTTGCTGCCCCCCCACTGGGCACCCTCCTATAGCGTTGGCGGCTGCTCCGAGCGCCAAGGCACCCCCACCATGGGCCTAGAGCCTGACTCCACAAGGCTGGGCTACCTTGTGCCTGATCTCTCCAGGCTGTGACCGGTGGCTTTTTTTTCTCCAGGGTGCTGGCCTGTTTGTCGTGGCCCAGGTCCTACCACTCCCTACCCGAGCCCCTGGGCCTTCCAGTCCTTTCTGGACTGAGCACGCCTGACCAGAATATTCTTGGGCTCTTGGTGCTAGGAGGGCAGCGGGCCCCTCCCGGGGGACTTGTGGCATCCCCAGGCCGGGTGAACAAGGCAGAATGGAGGTGGGGAGCTCTGAGGTTCTGATCTGAGCAACCTCCTTACCCTGGGATCTTTCCATGATCCCGGCGCCAAATCTGGCTTTGTGGTTAAAAAAGGGTGACCTGTTGGGGCAGCGACTTTTACCTTGTGGGATGGTTCATTTGTTTCTTTGAGTATCTAAAGCCACTCTCCTTGAAAAATATTTCAGCTGTCCACTGACCGTATTTTTGGTAATTAAATAGATTTTGTTTTGAGAATGCAGCAATATCCCTTTAAATACGTAAAATAAGCATGGGCATTTTATTGCCCTAGACGCTCTCCACGACCTCAGTCTGAGGTATTTTTATGAGCTCCTAGTAAACCCGGTCTCAAGCCATAGCATTTGTTTTTGTTCCTCTTTGTCTACAGAGTTGTCGAATGCTCACCAGGAAGTGGGGGTGGGCAGTTGTCCCTTTGGGGACATGGAGAATGTGGGGAAACCACTTCCCATTTGCTGACTTAGGGGCTGGTTTAGGAGAAAATCTTTGTTCTTCCCTGTATAGAAAATATTTACGTTGGGGTTGTTTGTTCCAGAAGTGTCTGCCTTGAAAATGCTCCATGGAAGAATCTGGAGATGTAAGAAGGGGTTAATTTTTGACTTGAGAAGAAAAAAAACTATGAATCGAACTCTTGGGGCCACAGGCCACTCCAGCAGCCTCATTTCCATTTATTTTTGGGGCTTGTGTTGCAGAAGTGAGTTGAGTGCTTGATGGGAAGCAGTGGAGCAGGTCACCCTTCCCAGGCTTTCTTGGGTGGGGAAGCCAGCGGGTTGGGGTGGGGCATCTGAGACCGCCCCCCGCCCCCATCACCACCGAGCATCATCTATCTGGATTCCTCCTCCGCCTACTGCAGTCAGGGGCACAGAAAACAATCTGATTGCTCTCTTGATGTGGCAGTTTTAACTTTCCAGGCATGCATACTTTAGGGGAAAATGTGTATTTTTTTAATTTGCTTTGTTAAGTATATGTATTTTTTCTTTATCTTTTTATCATCGTAAAATACGCATATCATGAAATGTACCATCATAACTATTGTTCAGTGGCATTAAACACATTCACATTGCTTTGCAACCATCACCACCATCCACAGAACTCATTTTATTATCCCCGAATAGAAACTCTGCACCCATTGAAAATCGCCCCTGCCATCTCCTCCCCTAGACCCTGGAAGCCACTGTTTTACCTCCTGTTTCGATGCATTTGACCACTCTAGGGACCTTGTGGAAGTGGAACATGCAGTCTGTGTCCTTCTGTGACTGGCCGGGTCGCTTTAGCATGCCTTTGAGGCTCATCCGTTGCAGCAGGTGTCAGTTCCATTCCTGAGGATCTGGTTTTTAAATGGTCGTTTGTTTTGCCAGGGCAGATAAAATGTTTACATATTAACTCCATGCTGATGAAGTGGTTTCCTCTTACAATGAGCTCAACAGTGTCCCTTTCTTGTTGCCTCAGTTGAGACTTAAGGAAAACCCGTGGCTCTCCAGTTAATTCTCAGGGAGGGCCCCATGGGGTCTGGTGGGGGTGGGGGGCAGGGTCGCTCAAGGAGGGCCCT
Source organism: Cheracebus regulus (assembly GCA_963574635.1). Lineage (NCBI taxonomy): Eukaryota > Metazoa > Chordata > Mammalia > Primates > Pitheciidae > Cheracebus > Cheracebus regulus. The sequence goes on along the minus strand of CAUYQU010084248.1, from coordinate 32,923 downwards.
GGGTGTTATGGAGATCCTTGGCAGTTCAGGAGGTCTCAGTGCATAAACAGCAGCGACCACCCAGCTCCCCATCGGGAACTGCTTTTGAGTTCTGTTTTCAGTAGGAGCCTGAGGCGTGGGAAGGCCCGGGCTGTGAGTGGTAAGAGCAGGGTGGGCTTGGTGGAGAGGTGATGGAGGGCCTGGGATTTGGGTTTCCTGAAGGGAAAAAGGGAGAAGACCCTGGCAGGGCAGGGGAAGTTTACTTCGTTTTGTGATACGTAAGGACACAAATTGAGCTTTGGCTGAGAAATGAGATATTTCTTCTATGAGGAAAGAAAGAAAACTTGAGAAAAACTTTAAAAATCATCGTTTCTCACTCCTTCCTCTTTGTTGTGTGAGTGTGCATCTCTTACTTGCTGAGGACTTCGATGAGTCACCATCATCTGTGATGGGGAGCCCTTGTGAGTTATTAAATATTTCATTTCCATGAGCCTCTGTTTCTGCATCTGAAAAATGGGAATGTTCCCCATTGTGTGAATTAAACGTTGGGACTGGTTCAATGAACCAAGGGAGGTATCCTATGCAAATGGCCTCGTCAAGTGCCTCTGGCTCTCTTGGCCTGCTGCTCTAGAATTGAGGGTAGGCTCCCCGCGACCAACACCTGGCAAAGGTATTGCTGACTTTACTCATGCAGGAGCTATGGAAAAATAAACAAAGCTCCTTTTTTTTCAGGTTGTTGTTGTTTTTCTTTTTTTTTTTGAGAGGGAGTCTTGCTCTGTTGTCCAGGCTGGAGTGCATTGGCGCGATCTTGGCTCACTGCAGTTTCCGCCTTCCAGGTTCAAGCAATTGTTCTGCATGCCACCACACCTGGCTAATTTTTATAATTTTAGTAGAGATGGGGTTTCATCATGTTGGTTGGGCTGCTCTGGAACTCCTGGCCACAGATGATCTGACTGCCTCAGCTTCCCAAAGTGCTGGGATTACAGGCATGAGTCACCATACCCGGCCCAGAGCACTTTTATTTTTAACCCCCTGTAGGAGGCAGATAATGTACTGAGCCCACTTTTGAAATGACATGGAGCCTTTTCTCCTGTTGGAAAACAAAGATCTTAGTTCTAAATTAGTGGGCGGGAAGATAAGCCAATGAGGACATAGTAGGTTTGGTTATACTTGAGTTGACTAGTAAGCTATCACTACCTCCTAGTTATTGGTGTTTCATGACATCCCACAGGTATCTAAAACATTCATAAAATATTGACATGCAGGTTTGCATTTCCCATTGGTACAGTTAGATATAGCCTAACTTATACTCAATATGCTATATAATTTGCGTGTTACACATACCATGTAACATACTATACCTGTTTCTAGTATAGTTTGCATTTCAGAAGGGTATAGTTGTGCTGTCAAGTAACATAATTTTACAGGACAGTTCTTTTCTGTTGAAGGATGGTGGAGTGGAGAGGGGTTCTGCCCGACCTTCCTGGCTCTGGATTCAGTCTGGCTGAGCCGAGGGGCCCCTTGTGCCGCTTCCTCATAGTACATATTAAAAACCCTTCAACTTCAAAAAATATCTGCACAGAAAAGGGATTTACAGTCTAGTAGCTGATTAAACGGTGTGTGTTTTAATTCCCAGAACTTTGCTTCCTAGTTGCTGTTTAATTAATAATGGATTTCCTTCTTAAAGACAGATGTGCATTCTTGGCTTGTTATTTTTTTTCCCTCTGTTTGCACAAAACTGAGGTGCAAAATGGATCTAATGGTCCTGACAATTTGGATGACTTTTAAGACCCTGGTTTTGTGACAAGTGCTGACTCCGGGTGGGAGGGGCCTTGGTGTCCCAGCTGCCCCCAGTCCTGGGAACTGCATGTCCCTCAAGGAGTCCTCTCCTGGGGCCTGCCCTGGTCCACTCTCCGCACTCTCTTCCAGACTCTTGTCTTTTTCTCTCCTTGGCCACTTTTGAATGTTTTGGATGCCACGCGGTGCCTTCGTCATTTCCTGTTTCCTGCGGGTCCCACGTGTGGTGGGCTGGTGCCCTCGAGTCCCTGCCAGCCTCTTCTGCTCCTGGCAGTTGGAGGATAGCCCCACGCTGCCACCGTCCCCTGAGTGGGAGGCCTGCACCAGGGTCCGCCGCCTGCTGTGCCCCTCAGCGGCTGCCTTTGACCATCTTCTGCAAGAGGTGACTGGGGGACCTGCGTCTGTGGTTGCTGTGGCCCCTGGAGGGGTTCAGTTTGCTTCTGTGCCTGGGCCGCTGGATGAGAGGCTTCTGGGGCCCTGCTCTCCACCCCCTAGCGACGCTGGGGGACCCGCTACTTCTTGAGCTTATCTGGGGGCCCACCCAACACTGGAGGGAGGCTTATCTGGAGCCCTGCTGACTTGCTCTCTGTCACTTTGCAGGCTTTAAAACTTATCTTGCTGGAGAGTGCAACTAGCGGGTTTCAGGCTGAGATTCTTTTGGTTTCTAGGTACTTATCGATTAATGTTTTACTAAATTATCAAGCCTGCATTCACAAGTCAAATGTAGATTTTATGCTTTTATAAGCTTGAGTCTCGTATTCCTAGTTTCCTGGTGGGCTTATGTGTTCATGTGTGCCTATGTGTTGTGTGTGTAGAGTGTATGTGGGTGTATGCACAGTGCACCTGTGTGTGTGTTCGCCACTAGTTTCCTGGTGTATGTGTATGTGTGTGTATGTGTGAGTGCATGTGGTGATTGTGGCGTATGTATGTGTGCACACGCTTATGTGTGAGTATCTGTGCATGTGTTTGTGTGTAGCTTCCTGGTTTGTGTGTGTCTAAGGGTTGAGGTGTCAGGCAGAGCATGGGGAACTCTGAGGAACTTGGTCCCGGGTGGATGCCTCAGCTGCCCCCTCCTTCCCACCTTTCTCCTTGAGGATGAAAGAAGTTCTGGCCCCTCCTGTCCACCTGCTCAGTGCCAGGTCCCATTTCCCACTGCTCAGCTCCTAAGCAGACCTTTTCCCAGATGTACCTCATACACCTCTACACCACATGTGCACCCTACAGCACCGGGACTGTTAGGGTGGCGTTCACATGCAGCACACAGGAGGGTCACAGGGTTCTGTGGTCTCCTTTGATAGAGGAGGAAAGTAGTCAAGCAGGGGACCTTGGCCTGGGATCCACATGTGGTAAGTGCCGGGCCCTGCTCTGTCTGCTGCTCCCCAAATATTTGCACAACTATCCAGCCTCAGCTCCCTCTGTGGCCTGGTGTCTGCAGTCCCCTCTGCAGAGGCTCTGAGCACATAAGGCCACCTATTTGCCTCATTAGTTCCTGTGCATTTTCTTCAAGGTGCACTCCTGCTCTGCCATCACCCACACCCCCTGGGGGCCCTTTCCGGCACATGTGCTTCTGGAGGACAGAGGTCAGGCTGGAGTCAGCGGAACAGGAAGAGGCCACCTGGTGGGCTCAGGCAGCTCTCGGTGGCTGTTTGTCCTGACACACGTGCTGAGGCGGGCTGCCATTCCCCCTGCCCTCTCTGTTCAGAAAGCAGCCCTTGCTGTTGCTTCATCAGCTACAGTAACAGAGTCAAGACCAAGAAGATGGTGCTCAGGCCACATGGCATCAGGTGTCTGAGGCTCCTCCCAGCTTCCTGGAGTGACTGTGGCCTTGGTTGGCCATGTGCCAAGCGTGGAAAGCGCCTGGTCACACTGCCTGCCGTCGCGTGCCACTCTGTGCTGTGTCTCCTTATGCCCCAGGGCTGGAGTCTGCCTTGTGACTGTCATAGCCAGGAGAAGGGTAATCTAAATTCAGCTTTGCAAACCAGCTTGTCCTTTTAAAGTCCTGCGAGAGTTGATGATGTACGGGCATCTCTGGGCAGATGCCCCCATTGCTGGCATTTCCTCATTGTCCTCATTCCCTGGGGAAGTGGGGCTCTGTGCTGTGCTGGCCATTTGGCTGTACGTTTGACTTGCCCTCGAAATGGGAACACTTAGTCATGTGTAAATCACACCTCCATAAAGTTGACATGAATAAAGGGGCAGGGCTCTATGAGACCTCTTGGGTAATCCTGGCTCTATGGTGTGTTTTTTGGCAGGTCATTCAGTATCTTGGGTCTCCAATGTCCATCTCTGAAATGGGGACAGCACTTTTCCCCCACACGGTTTTGTGAGGTTTGGGGCATGGGATATGCACCCAGCACTTAGCACAGTACCAGCCACGTGGTGTTATCCAGATGACAGTTGTTGTCACTCTGGGCTCTGAATTGGCCACAGGTCACCTTTCCTCCGAGGGAAGTCTGGGACGAAGTGGTTCGAAGGGTTCTGGACAAAGGACTCATTTGCAGAGAAGGAACCAGAAATGGATGCTTCACTAAGTTGCCAGAGCCACTTGGGACTTTCTTTCCAGAACCGGTGACCATGGAGGGGATCAGTGACTGTGGACAGGCCTGTGGGAGTCAGGGAGGCCCAGGGGTGTGGCCCGAGGGGTTCTCGGTGTGTGGACCCCACCATGGCGAGGTCAGGGTGGAGCCTGTGTGTTGCCCCTCTGGTGTTCCCTCTTCCTTCCTCTTCATTCTCATGCTCTGTGGCTTCAGGCAGGGGGTCTGCGCCCTCTGTCCACAAGTCTACCTTCCTTATCACTCATCCACAGGTGGATGCAATGACACAGCACAGGGACTCCCTCAGAAGCAGACATGTCCTCAGAGAGGGAAGTCTTGGTGGCCAGGCCCGGGCTGCCTTTGGAACTTTGGTGCAGACATCCCACTCATTTCTCTTGAGTGTTTTTATTTAGAAAGAAGGATGAGGCTCGGAGTGAGGCAGCCTCCACAGACCCCTTCCTGGGATGCCTCTGGTCCTGAGAGCCTGTCTTCAGCCCGCCTAGCTTCTGCTCCTCAAGCTCATCCCACGTCTTAGCCTTGACTTCACACCTTTGGCCAGGCAGTTCCCCCCACCTGGAATCCACCCCCTTCCAAATCCTGCTCTTTGGTTAGAGCGTCACCCAATATCACTTTATGTTTTTACAGTGAAAATTTCCTAAAGCCATGGAAGGTTGTACTAACTATTAAAATTATCACCACCCCCATGAGATTATAATTATTATAACATTTATTAGCCACATAACTTTCGGCGGTGTCTTGGAGGAGAACATGCCAGAAGACCTGGATCACCTTCTTTCCTCTGTCCAAGTGGGATAGGAATGTCTGCCCTGCTTCCCCTGTGGGATTATTTTGGCTTAAAACAAGAGACCACATTTGATTTCAGTTTAAAAATTAAATTCTATAGGTTTAATTGCTAATTTTAATAAGTAGCTTGACTATCAGGTTTAATGGGACTTGAAAACTCCCAGTCTTTCCCTTAATTTGGAAGCAGTTCTTCTGATCACAGTGCTGTGTGGGGAAGGGTGGAGGGCTCCTCAACCCGCCACATGCCTCCCATGCACTTACGGGGTCTGTGTGTGTCTGCGTGTGCATCCAGCTGCCGGTGCTGCGTTGCACTGAACACAGAAGAGGAGCTTTCACAAGGCGCTAGGGCCTTCGCCTTCCTCCCCTTTGCTCCCACTCGCTCTTTAAATGAGCTGTGTTACCCAGTGGAGAGGACTTACGGAGAGCAGCCGAGGGCAGTGGAGCTCAACGGTGTTTGCTGGGGCCTGGCCAAGCGGAAAGCAGAGGCCTGTCAGGAATGATTAAAGAGCCGAGTGTTGGAAAAGAACAGGCCTTTATGTTGGTGGTAAAATGATTAGAAAGTAATAAGAAAAATGCAGGTTTGGACAGAACGTTGTTTTGTTTAATCAGTTCTAAGCCCAAATGAAAAAAAAAGTGCCCTTAGAAGTAATTTTAAAAGGGATTACAGCATACATGCGAACATTTCTCCCATCCAGTTTATGAGTTGAAGCATTTAGGGTAAGGGGGCAGATAAGTCTCTATTTCTTGGTGTCCAATGAGGCAATTTCTCTAATGGGAACCAGAAGCAGAGAGAGTGAGTAAGAAACATGCTGATGTGAGCAGGCACCTTTGAGGTGTAAGAAAATGTCAAGTGATTATTCACACTTCTGTTGGCTGTGCAAAATCCGGATATGGTTAGATCTTTCCAGAAGCTGTAGGAGAAACCTGGAATTTGAGCACTTTGCAAGGAGAAACAGGGATCTGAGGAGAATTAATTCTGTTGTTTTTAAAGTGGTGCTTCTGAAGATAAACTGAATGGGGTCAGCATTGTGGGGAAGCAGGGGAACCAAGGTTGCATCTCTGATGTTTAGCCAAGACAGAGTCAGGGCTACAAATATACCCAGTGGAGCGGCACTGGCCAGGCGGGACACGCAGCCTAAGGAGAGACGGTCTAGGAGGATGCTACTTCATCTTCACAATATCATATGCACTGCTTGAATTTCTCTTCTAGAGGAAGGAAGACAGATTTTGGAAATATTTTCCAGTAATGTATTCTATGGATTTAGTCCTTTTTTGCAACATTAAACTTTGGCATTTGTCAAAGATGGAGGCTCTTTGAATATTTTTGGAAGATTGTGACATGGACTCACGTTTTCTTGATACACAAGCAGTCTTAACTGCCATAGGTGTCTGGTGGCCTGCGGGTGACATGGAGGGACCTTGGCTTCCCTGTATCACCAAATGCCTGAACTACCAACTAAGAGTAGAGTTGTTTTTTAAATAGTTTATTTATTTATTTTGAGACAGAGACTCACTCAGCCGCCTAGGCTGGAGTGCAGTGGTGCGATCTTGGCTCACTGCAACCACTGTCTCCCGGGTTCAAGCGATTCTCCCATCTCAGCCTCCCAAGTAGCTGGGATTACAGGCACACGTCATCATGCCTGGCTAATTTTTGTATTTTGTAGAGATGGGGTTTCACCATGTTGGCCAGGCTGGTGTTGAACTCCTGACCTCAAGTGATTCACCTGCCTCGGCCTCCCAAAGTGCTAGAATTACAGGCATGAGCCACGGTGCCTGGCCTAAATAGATTTATTTTTTAGAGCAGTTTTAGGTTCATACAAAATTGAGATGAAGGAACAGAGATACCGTATTCCTTGTAAACTGCCTGTACCAGAGTGGTGTGTTTTCTACAATTGATGAACTTATAGTGACATATTTATTATCACCCAGAGTCCATAGTTTACCTTAGGGTTTACTTTTGATGCTGTATGTTCTATGGGCTTGAACAAATCTAAAATGATATGTGTCTCCTATTACAGTATCATACAGATATTTTTCACTGCCCTAAAAATTTTCTGTACTCCACCTATTCATCCCTCCCTCCCCTCATCCCTGGCAATCACTGATAATGTCTCCATAGTTTTACCTTTTCCAGATGTCTTACAGTTGGAATCATATAGTATGTAGTCCTTTCAGATTGGATGCTTTCCTTTAGTAATATGCATTTAAGTTTCCCCCATTTCTTTTCATGGTTTGATAGCTCATTTCATTTTAGTGCTGAATATTTCATCCACTAGATGTACCACAATTTGTGTATCCTCTTACCTGCTGAAGAGTATCTGCTGCCAAGTTTTGGCAGTTATGAATAAAGCTGCTATAAATATCCTTGTGCAGGTTTTTGTGTGGACATAAGTTTTCATCTCCTTTGGGTAGATACCAAGGAGTGTGATTTCTAGAACATATGGTAAGAGTGTGTTTAGCTTGGTAAAAAAACCCATCAAACTGTCTTCCTTGGTGGCTGTACCATTTTGCATTCTCACGAGCAGTGAATGAGAGCTCCTGTTTCTCCACATCCTCCCAGCATTTGGTGTGGTCAGTGTTTTGGATAGGAGGAATTTTCAGGGAGGAAATAATTAAGCATCCTGGAGGAACTGAAAAGGACAGAATCCCCCTTCGTGTTCAAGAATAACAATGGAAATGCCCAGGGCATCCGATGTTTAAAACGGGAGTCCTGGGCGTATTTTGGGCACCCACAAGTTCTCTGTGAGACTATACAATTTAAGCTCAATGTATTTTTTTGCACACCTAACAGAAGTGTGAATAATCACTTGACATTTTCTTATACCTCAAAGGTGCCTGATCACATCAGCATGTTTCTTACTCTCTCTGCTCTGGTTCCCATTAGAGAAATTGTCTCACCGGACACCAAGAAATAGAGACTTATCTGCCCCTTTCCTCTTAAAATTTAAAGTCATTGTGTTTTTCTGCTCAGTGGTAATCTAAAATCTGTGTTAATGAGTTAGCAGATACACATGTTATGATGTCAAATGAAGGTGGGAAATGAGGGACCCAAACATTGGCATGTCTGAGGGAAGAACCTTCTTGGTAGAGGGAGTGGCCAGTGCCAAGGCCCTGTGGCTGGAGCAAGCTTGGTGTATTCAAGGAAGAGTAGGGGCCAGTGCACCTAAAGGTGGGTGCTGGGAGAGTGATGGGGCTGGAGCTGGGGGGCAGGGACTAGTCACAAGGGCTGTGCAGGCTGCAGTGAGAACTTGGAGTTCATCCTGTGTGCATTGGGAAGCTTTTGGAAGGCATTCAGCAGGGGAATATTGTGATATGGTTTTATGCTAAAATACACTCTCTTATGGCAGAGTGTGGTGGCTCACACCTGTAATCCCAGCACTTTGGGAGGCCAAGGTGGGCAGATCACGAGGTGAAGAGATTGAGACCATCCTGACCAACATGGTGAAATCCCGCCTCTCCTAAAAATACAAAAGTTAGCTGGGCATGGTGGCGTGTGCCTGTAGTCCCAGCTACTCAGGAGGCTGAGGCAGGAGAATCTCTTGTACCTGGGAGGCAGAGGTTGCAGTGAGCCGAGATCATGTCATTGCACTGGAGCCTGGAGACAGAGAGAGACTTCCTCTCAAAAAAAAAAAAACAAACCCCCAAAAAACCAACACCACCACCCTCTGATGGGTAAGAGTTTCAGTTCTGCAAGATGAAAAGAATTCTGGAGATAGATGGTGATGGTGGCTGCTAACAGCGTGAATGCATTAAAAGCCCCAGAACAATCCATTTAGAAATGGTTAAGATGGTAAATTTTATGCTGTTTTGGGGAAAAGCCTCTTCGAAGTGGCAGGAGAGTGTGGCAGGGGAGAGGATGGTGGCTTGGGTTGGTGGGTGGTATGGTGTGTTTGTTGGTCAGTGGTGGCATCCAGTTTGAAGGTAGAGGGAGATGCACTGGCTGTTGAAGGAGTCTTGGATGTGAATAGCTTTTCTCAAACATGTGGTGTATTAGTCTGTGCCCTCTGAGATGCAGATTCCAAAAGGGGATAAGAGATGCAAAACATTTATTAGGGAAATGACTACAATGAGTAAAATGGGAAGAACAGGCAGAGGTAGTTGGGAGAGCCACCCAGCCTGTTGTGGGGCCTGTTCCCCAGTGGAGGGGTGTGGGGAAGGAGGGTTGGTACTAGGACCTCAGCTGCAATTTTTTAAATTAATTAATTAGTTTTTTGAGACAGAGTCCCACTTAACTCTGTCGCCCAAGCTAGAGTGCAGTGGCATGATCTTGGCTCACTGCAAGCTCCGCCTCCCTGGTTCAAGTGATTCTCCTGCCTCGGCCTCCAGAGTAGCTGGGATTACAGGTGTGCACCACCGCACCCAGCTCATTTTTGTATTTTTAGTAGAGATGGGTTTTCATCATGTCATCCAGGTTAGTCTCGAACTCCTGACCTCAAGTGATTCTCCTGCCTTGGCCTCCCAAAGTGCGAGGATTACAGGTTAGAGCCACCATGCCCGGCCCCTGTGCTGGCTTTAAAGGTGAGGGGTCCAGAGGTGGGAATGTGGGCAGCGTGTAGGAGCTGAGAGGTCTGCAGCCCATATCCAGCAAGGAAACAGGGATGCAGTCCTGCAACCAAAAGGAACTGAATACGGACAACAACCTGAAGGAGCCTGGAAAAGATTCTTTCCCTGAGCCTCTAGAAAGGAACACAGATTTTAGCTTTGTAAGAGCTGGGAACCCAGCCATGGTCTTCTTGGACTTCTGATCTACAGAAACGTAACCTAATACATAGTTGGTGTTTTGAAAAGCTGTTGTTTGAGGCAATTTGTTATGTAACAGTAGAAAACTAAAATATCAAACTATAGATGCCCTCTGAATACTTGAAAATACAGATTTAAAGTCCTGCATAGACTGACTGTGGGCCGGAGAGGGCGGGGTCCCGTGACGTCACTGACTGTGAGACACAGAGGGCGGGGTCCCGTGACGTCACTGACTGTGACACACAACGGGCGGGGTCCCTGATCAAGTCGCTGACTCACACACCCCGTCCAGAACCTTGGGCATAGCCCCCACGCCTGCCTATGTTTTTCCTTTTGAAGCTGGAGAGGGCCCAGCAGCCCCCCGAGGAGCCCCTCACGGTGCCCCTGTCTGCCGCTGCTGCACTGGGCCACCTCCCAGGGCCTGGCAGCCCAAACCCCCCACGACCGTCACCGAGGACGGAGGCTGGAGCTGGGAGTGGTGGGGCTTCCTTACAGGACCGTCGGGAAGTCCCCGCTGTGGAGAGAGCACGGGAGGGCAGCTTGCTCCGGGCTGTGAGGGCTGAACTCAGACTTCGCCTTAAGTTGATGGAGATGGGGAGTCAGTGCTTGCTGTAGAGGGGAGGCAGCCCATGGGTCCAGGCAGATACGGCTCTGTTCCAATCTCCCAGGGTCCTAGGTGTCTCTCGGGGTTTCTGGGAGGAGCCGCCTCAGCTGAGAGAGAAGCAGGAATTGTGAGGCTTCTGTGTGGCCAGGAAGGTCCACTGCCAAGATGACCCTGTGAGCGGCCGTGTGGTTTACCATGCAGGGCCACAGGTGAGCACCTGGCTCTTCCCCAACGAGGGGTAGGGCCAAGCGTGGGATGAGAGAAGGCGCCCGGTGCTGCCAAGGCTGCAAACCACACCCATCGCGCTGGCGCCAGGCCCAAGCCCCTCAGGTCCCCCCATGGCCTCCTCAGGGCCAGGGCAGCTGGCACGGTCTTCAGCCCACCTGACAGATGGCAGGGCGGGCAGCAGCCAGTGAGGGGCCGATAGGACTCAAGTCGGACCCCCGGCAGACACCCCCGGGGGTCCAGGAAGCCAAGGGCCCTGCCAGGCGGCGCCCCCGATCCAGGAAGGCAGCACAGCCAGGAGAGGAGCCATATGGCCCCGGCTACCACGCACACGGAGGCCGCAGCTCCCAGCTGCTCTGTGCTGAAAACAATTACATCCAAATACGTCCCAGCACGCCATGTTTTTGCCTCAAGCCAGCCTAGGAGTCTGTCCTCGCCACCTGGGAGGCCCCGGTCCCCGGGTTAGGGAGGGCCTTGCCTTCCAGGGATCCCGTGACCGAATTCGCAGCGGCTCCGCGAGACTGGCGGGGGTCCGGGGGAGAAGGAGCTGGGGCCTTTGCATGTTCAGCTAGGCCTGCAGGGAGTGCGCCCCCCAGAACAGGCTGGACTCACGAGGGGCGGTTCGGGGTGACCAATGTTGCCTCCCCGTCCGCCCTTGAGGCCCTCCCCACCCTGCAGTCACACCGCGCGCCTCACCCCTCCCACCGCACGCACGGCTTGGCCCCTCCATCTCATGGTCTGTTTTGCTGTCTGCCTCTCTGGCAGTATGGTCAGACCCCAGCCTCATACAGGGACCAGCAGACAGCTCCCAGCTCCCAGCTCCCATCCGGCCTGCGGGACATGCGTGCGCCGTGCACAAGACACTGGATGGGTGGGAAGGAGGTCTCTGGGAGCCAGGAGCTCCTGTCACCCTGCGTGGAGTGGGACCATCACCCAGTGCTGACCCCTGCTTCCCACCTGCAACATGGAACCAGAGGCTAATAGCAGACAAGTGACAGGCGCCCCTGTTGCCCTGCATGCAAAGCCGCGTAGCCCGGGGCTGGAAACCACAGAAACGGGCCCTGGAAGCTCCAGGTCCACAGGCTGAAATCTAGACGTCCGCAGGGCCACCCCCGCTGAAGGCTCCAGCTATGAATCCTGTGATGGGGTCAGTTCTGCCCCACAGATTCCCATGTGGACATCCTGATGGGACCTTAGAATGTGACTGTTTGGAATCCGGTTCTTTAAATAGATAATCCCTTTAAACAGAGGCCATAGGGTGGGGCCCTGACCCAGGCCCACAGGTGTCTTTGTAAGAGGAGGAAACTTGGACCTACAGCCGGGTGCGGGAGCTCAACCTGTGATCCCAGCTCTGTGGGAGGCTGAGGTCATCTGAGGGTTCATCTGAGGTCAGGAGTTCGAGACCAGCCTGGCCAACATGGTTAAACCCGTCTCTACTAAAAGTACAAAAATTAGCTGGGTATGGTGGTGGTGCACACCTGTAGTCCCAGCTACTCAGGAAGCTGAGGCAGGAGAATCGCTTGAACCCGGGAGGCAGAGGTCACAGTGAGCCGAGATCACACCACTGCACTCTAGCCTGGGCGACAGAACGAGACTCTGTCTCAAAAAAAAAAGAAAGAAAGTTGGACTTACCGAGCCGCCAAGGGCCCATGCATGGGGGCAAGGCCATGCAAAGACAGTGCACAAAGGCAGCCATCGGCAAACACAAGGACCCAGGCCTAGAAGAAGCCAAGCTCATTCACACCTTGATCTTGCCCTCCAGCCTCCAGAACTGCATGAAAGCCCGTTTCTGCTGCTGAAGCCCCGAGCCTGGTGTGTTGTTCCAGCCACCCTGCCTCTTACGCCCCTGGCGGCTGCAACAATCCTGGCATTCCTCTGCTCGGGGCAGCGTCGCTCCAGCTCTGCCTCTGTCCTCAGAAATCTTTGTCATCCCTGTACCCAGGGTATCTTGGTGGTCCCAGCCCCAGCCCAAAACCCAGACCAGCTGCCCACTGCCCACAGGCACCCAGGTGGGTGGGGCGGCGCCACAGGCCACCATGCTCCCAGCCAGTTTGTTACTCACTATCAGCACCTGCCGACCCAAGCAGCTGAACCCAGGGAAGGACAAGCCGGATGCTGAGTCCCAGGCCAGAGCCGCGCTCCCACCGCCCTCCCTGCTCTGCCCACACCAGCTGGGTGGCCTGGGGACACTCCAGACGTTGCTGGGCCTCTGTTTCCTCATGTGTTAAATGAAATGCAGGATCAAAAGAGTTTGGACATGATCCCACACTTCATTTGAGACATGGTTTAAGAAAAATGGCCATGGCTGAACGCAGTGGCTTACGCCTGTCATCCCAGCACTTTGGGGGGCCAAGGCAGGTGGATCACCTGACGTCAGGATTCGAGACCAGCCTGGCCAACATGGTGAAACCCCGTCTCTACTAAAAATACAAAAATTAGCTAGGCATGGTGGTGCACACCTGTAATCCCAGCTATTTGGGAGGCTGAGGCAGGAGAATTGCTTGAACCCGGGCAGTGGAGGTTGCAGTGAGCCGAGATGGCGCCACTGCACTCCAGCCTGGGCAACAGAGTGAGACTCTGTCTCAAAAAAAAGAGAAAAGAAAAGAAAAAAAGAAAATGGCTGCAATTCCCATGTCACTCTGTCCCTGCAGCTCTGGGGCCCGGGTCCTGCCCTAACCCCCGCTGGGCCCTGACTACGCCTCCGTCATCCACCTTGCTGCTTAAACACCAGCGGCTGCTGCCCTGAGCCATGAGGCAGGCTGGCCACCCCGAGGCCACTGTGCTGCTAGGAAGGACGGCCAACATAAAGAAACCCCGAATTAGCCGGGTATGGTGGTGGGCACCTGTAATCCCAGGTACTTGGGAGGCTGAGGTGGGAGAATCGCTGGAATCCGGGAGGCAGAGATTGTAGTGAACAGAGATCGTGCCGCTGCACTCCAGGCTGGACGATAGAATGAGACACAGTCTGAAAAAAAAGAGAGACCTGGAGGGATGGTAAATGCACGCTGCTGAGTGACAGCAGCCCAGCTACAAAGACTACACTCTGTAGAGTTCCTACTCTGTGACATCCAGGAAAGAGCAAAACCGTGGAGACCGCACAAAGATCAGCAATGCCAGAGGCTGCGGAGAGGGAGGGATGGAAGGATGTGTAGCAGGAGCACGGGGGCCCTGGGGCAGTGAAGCTACTCTGTATGATACCACAGCCGTGGGTCCATGTCAGGATATGTTCCTCCAAACCATACGCTGCACAGCAGCAGCTGGACCCTGAGGTCGTGTGGCCTGTGGGTGATGACGCTGTGTCTAGTGGGTCATGACTGCAACAAACGGCCACTCTCGTGGGGATACTGAGGCCAGGGGTGCAGGGGAACCCTCTGTACTTCATGCTCAGTTTTGCTGTGAACCTAAAGCTGATAGAAAAAATAAATTCTGTTTAAACAGAAAAAGAAAAAAAAAAGTCCTGCATAAAAATTTGGCAAATAAGATCTGGTACTGTGTTAAAAGAACAACAGCAATTCTGGGTTGGTTCAGTATTAAAAAAATCCACATAAGGGCATTTTAATTTTAGAGGGAAAAATCATTCCAGTGGATGCTATAAATGCTTGTGCTAAATGTCAGCATTCTTTGCTGACATTAGCAAAATAGGCCTAGTTAACTCCATAAAAGGATTCTTTCAAAGACCTACAGTGAATATTTCATTTCAAGGTAAAACATAGGACAAGATATAGATATCTGCTGTCACAGTTACTGTCCAGTGCTGCTCTGGATGTCCCAGCCAATATGATAATTAGAAAAGATCAGAGCAAGCTGTCACTCTTTGTAGGTAATAAACTAGAAAATTCAAGGGAATCAGCTGACAGCTATTGAAACTTCAGGAGAGCTCTTAGCAAGGTAGCCACACGTTAATTAACATAGAAAACCCATTAACTTCTGGATGCATTGCTAGGGGCCCATTTAAACCAAAAACTATAAAACCCTTGGGAATAGGTTTAATAAGAAGTGCAAGGTCTGTGAGAAGAAAACCATAACACTTATGTTTGTTGTTAATCAAAATCCCATAAGGTATGAGAAGTCTTCTTAGTGAGTATCAAAGAAAAAAAGAAAACGAAGAAAAAGCTTTGCAAAAGATTCCTGCCTCCTTATGTGGAACTTGTTCATTCCACAGTTAGCATTTCTCTGCTTGAGGCTGACAGTGGCTCCATGGCCCCTGTTCCCGGGTCTGTACCCCAGGTGGGTCCTTGAGGGTCTTGCAGGTGTCCCCATAGGTGTCCCTTTGGGCTGCTCTCTGGTCCTCGATTTTCTCTTCAGACTTTCTTCCAGAAAGTGAGGGAAAGAGGTTTCCATTTTCTAACAAATGAGCAATCCATCCTAAGAACACCTCTGATTCTCATCAGCTCCCCCGCCCTGGGGTCTAGGCCTGGTGAGAGAAAAAGCTCTGCAGTCTTTTTGCCTGTTCTGGTTGGCTCAGCCAGGAGCTTTGGCTGCAGGAATGGTAAGACCTCCCCACGCCCCCCACCAAATATTACGCCTAGTGTTCTTATTGGCCCAAGCCAGGATTATTCTGGAGTTTTTTTCCTGTGCAAAATGTGTCCCTGTGTAGGTCAACCATAAAACAACATAATTTCTCCCTCTGAAGGCTCCTCAAGGAGGCTGGGTGCACAAATGTAGATTATAAAGCTTAGTGCTAAGTTTTTGGACTTCAAGAAATTCCTGAGTCAGCCTTTCCAAAGCCAGGTCCTTGGCCCAATTTTAGGGAGTGAGTGTGATGTGTGTGGAATTTTGGCTTCTGATGTTGGCTTCGGCATTTTTCACCAGCCCATTGACTGCTTCAGATGGAAGGGACCACAGCTATGCAGTCTGCACAGAGTCGGGGCGGTCTGTCCAGATCCTCACAGAGAGGGTCAGCAGCTCTAGGTCTGGAGTTGCCTGGCAATAGAAACAGACCCCGAGGCACCCTCAAACACATCTAGCATGCAGTATGTCTAGTGTGTACGGACATTCCTTCTCAATGTCCTATTGGGGGGCCTTCATGGTATAGACTTGAGACAGGGACTTTCACAGTGCATCCACCAGGCTGTGATGTGTGCAGTCGCCCAGCATTGTGTGCCTGGGGCCCCGGGACTCCCTGGTCCTATGTCCAGGCCCCTCCCCTGGCTCAGGGCTTGGGAGTGGGGCCCACACTCACCAGCTTCAGCTTTGCAGGCAGCGGTTGCTCCTTTCTTGGTGCTAGGTGTTCCCCCTCTCAGGAAGTGTCCTGGAACTATGGAATCCTCTTACCAGTCTCACTGGAAAGTAAGATTTAGTATTTTATTGGCCAGGCATGGGGGAGTGAAGCGCCAGCTCTTTGTTTTATTACACAGTCTCTCTTCCAGACGAGGTTATTCTGTGATCATTTGTTTTTCCAAGTTGTTCAGCGTCAGTTAGAGAGTAAAGAAAAAATGGACAGAGCCATAAACACGAAAAAATGGAAGAAGAACCCCACCAAGCCACTTGGTGGACAGCCTGTCACACCAGAGTGGGCTTTGGCGGCAGAGAGGGATGAGTAAAGAAAAGACGTTGCTTCCTGTATGGACACAGACAGCCAGAGGTCTTTGAGTGTCGCCAGCCCCTTTCCAGCCCTGCCAGTGAGTGACTGCCTCCTACTTGTTTTGCCCAGTTGCCCCTTGTTTCTTGTTAACGCACATGGACACATGTTTTATTCTGCCATTTCTGAGCAAGTGGCATGGCTTCGATCATCCTCGGCAAGCAGAGTGAAAGAGGATGCCTGGGCAGGGAGGTAGAAGCATTGATTACAGCTTCAATCCCATCCCAGCCTAGCTTCCCTTGTTTCTGAGTAGGACAGAGACATTAAGCCAGGAAGGATTTTAAGAGGATCTTCCATTAGTGGCTAGAGATCTAGAATGAAGCAGTGTCTTCTTCGAGTCTTGCAGGAGGGTACCAGCATCCAGGGAAAGAGGAGATGATGATTTCTGCCCAGGTGTGTTCCTGCGTCTGCATCCTCTAATCCGGCATTATTTGCTTCCCATTGAGCAGTGTTGTTTGTAGTTCATTGTTTGTACCTTTAAATCTTTAAACCCATGTTGAGCTATGCACTAAACAAATGGGTCTCAAAAATATAAACAGGCAGTTCACTAGGAGGAAACCTTCCAAACACTGGTGAGCCAGAGAAATACAAATAAAATCATCGGGAAGTACCACTGAATTCACCAAAGTTCAGAAGAAGCATTGCTCCCATCAAATTCACAAAAGTGTAGACTTCTGACAATACCAAGTGTTGGCAAAAATGTGTTATGGAAAGAAGAAACTGCTGGAGGGAGTTGAATTGGTCACCCCATTATATCTACATTATTGGACAATTTAGCAATGTCTGGAAAAGCTGAATCATCCTTCTCCTACTCCATGCAATTCCATTCCCACGCGTAGGTAAGAGAACCCTAAAGCAAGGGTGCAAGGAAACTGTAAGGGGAATGTTCATAGCAGCTTTGGAATTTGCAAAAACTGTAAGTAACCCAAATGCTCACCGACAGAACAGTAGGGAAAAAATTGTGATGTATTTATTGAATGGAGCCACATGTTCAAACATAGATGGATCTCACAGGTTAGCCTTGAGCAGGAAATACAAGTTGTAGGAGGCTTGATTTTTAAGTAAAGGTTAAACCTATGCAAGGAAATCTTGTATACTGCTTTGGGATACATACTGCAGGGGAGTACTATATTAATATAAGCTCTGGATTGTGGGTACTGTTGGAGGGGGAACTGAGAAAAGAATAAGACTTTTATTTGGCCTGTTGTATTCATACACTTTTTTGGAATGCATCTGAAATAGTATATACCAAATTAAAATACTGTATTTCCAAACCTATAAAACAAATGGAAACTTTCAAATAATTGTATGTTAGATATGGAACTCTAAAAGATTTCCTCCTTTCCATGAATGCACCCTTTCCCCAGGATGGGGGTCTGTCACCTGGACTAGAAACCCCAGGTCCTCGCCTTCAGGGGTCCTGGCAAGCCTTGCCTTTGTCCATGTGTTCTGGGAGCCAGAGAAGTTGAAAGCGGCCTCACTGGGGAATTTTGAAGAGGTTGAATTTCCCAACAGTCCTGGATAAAAGAAACTGCAGGCAGTCTGACTGTCAGGGGAGCCCCTTCTGGGCCTGTATTTATATATCCCTAGGAATCCTCTCCTGCGGGCTCTTAAATGTTAAGTAGTGAGTTCGTGACCCGTGGTGAGAGAAAGATGCCCCAGCAGGTAACTTTATCTTTTCCTTTCATCTGCGAATCTCCCTGCTGTAGGCAAAGCATCCCTGAGCCTGCAATTACAGCCTTCCTACCCTCAAGCTGAAAAACCTGATTTTCTTCAGGAGAAGAGAAACCTCATCCCGGGAGCGGAATTTGGTTTGTATTTCCAGAGAAGACATGGTGTGGTCAGGGATCACTTAACCCTCCCGTACAGCCCTGGGCTGGGGGCTTGGAGGTGGTGGTGGGGTCCCCTCATGAGGGCAGGAAGAGGCTGCGACTCAGGGCGGAAGGGCAATCATGGCGTGCGTGGGTGCGCAGTCCATGGTGTAGGCAGAGACCCTGGTGTAGACAGATCTCGGTGCGGGGAGGATGCAAGTGCGTGTGCAGAGGCCAGGGTGTAGACAGACAGCAACGTCCGCTGGCCCACGTTGTTGGTCCAGCCCTGTCTAGCTCTGCACCCTGGAAGTGGCGAGGGGAGGGGGAGAATGAGGGCCCTGGTGGGCCCCCGGCTGGCTCCGGCAATCTTCGCTGTTCACAGGGCGTCCTCTCCTGCTCCTCTAAATGTGAAGCCGTTTTAAGATGGCATCTTTTATGTCTCAAGAAGATAATAGCGCCTTTAAAAAAGTAACCATGGCTGGGTACGGTGACTCATGCCTGTAATCCTTGCACTTTGGGAGGCTGAGGTGGGTGAATCACTTGAGGTCAGGAGTTCGAGACCAGCCTGACCAAGATGGTGAAATCCTGCCTCTACTAAAAAGGCAAAATTAGCCAGATGTGGTTGTGCATGCCTGTGATCCCAGCTACTCAGGAGGCTGAGGCAGGAGAATCACTTGAACCCGGGAGGCAGGGGTTGCAGTGAGCCGACATTGTGCCATTTTACTCCAACCATGGCAAGAAGAACAAAACTTGTCTCAAAAAACAAACAGTAACCACACTACCATTATCACACTTAAAAAGGCATTTCGTAATATAAAATATTCACTGTTCACATTTTCCTGTTTATTTCATGAAGTTTTTTTTTTTTTTCTGTCTTAACCAGGATTTAGGTAAGATCTAGGTATTTTGATTAGTTCATTTGATTTAAATGTATCATAGTGGTTGCATGGGAAAAAAATCAGAAACTTGGGGCAGGGTTTTTGTAGATGAACTTTAGGGTTTCCTGTTGTTTCTATTTGGAATTACATTTTTGGTGGCGACCAGCATCCCTTCAGATCCTGGTTTCACCAGGCATTTGGCCTCTCCTTCCCTTAGGTCCCATGTCATAGCCACCCTGGTGCAGGCCCAGGTGGGAGCCACTCGTGTTTGGTCCTGAGGAATCCCAAGTCCCTCCACCCTATGCAAGGAATGAAGATAATGGGCTCAGAATTAGGTTTTACGGAAAGCAAAGTTCTTGAAGGACGGTTATTTCTGCCCACAGTGGGGCCTTTAGAGTGATAGACCACCCCCAACTCCCTCCCACCCTGCTCCACCCCCACCCCACCCCCACCTCCACCTCCAAAGCTTCAACAAAGGCTTTTTTTTTTTTAAAGTTTTCTGGTGCCCTTTTCTCTTTGTTTGCCTTCCCGCTTTGTTCTCTGGCCAGCTGCAGGCCACACCGCCATTTGGAAACTGGTTTCCTTGGGTTTGATTGACAAATGGGAGAGAACTGGGATGCAGAGGCTCATGCTTCCAGAGAATATTTTGGAGAAAGATGGAAACTAGAGAGAGCTGCTGGCTTTACAGAGTTGGTTCTGAGAACTACCAGGTGTGGGTTTGGTGAGCACACAGGCTTGTTAGCTCTTTAAGTTCATGAGGCTTTAGGTTGGTAAGGCCTCATGAGCTTCTAGTGGTAACACAGAAAATACCAAGTTAAGGCAATAAAATGGTCTCCCCAACCAACTGATCACTTCCTAGCACAGGAAGTTGACCTAATTTAGAACATATGATTTTAAAAATTGGCCCCAAAGTGTTTTTGGATTCAATTATGTGCATGTTAATATCTATCCAGATTATATCCTGACATTCATTTTTTTTAAAAAAAAAAAAAAAAAGACTCAAAAGTTTTGCCAAACTGGAAATGGAAACGTGTTACGTTCTGTGGATGGGAGGAGTCTTGAATGCATATGACAACCTGCAGGATGTGTTAACTCCGGTTCCAGCCAAAAATCCAAGAGCGTGATGAGTTTGTCAGATATTGTCAGATCAGGGAGAAAATTTAGATAAAACCCTTCAGCATTAATATTCTTACAATATTAAAAACTATCTTAGAAAACCAGGCCTGGGGATTGGAGAATGGAGAATACAGAATTTCTGTACGAAGACGGCTCCCAAGCCTTTTTTTTTTTTTTTTTTTTTAAAGGTAATCAAAGATAAGTGGAGAGTAAGTAATCCTTTTTGTAGGCCAATTAGACAAGTCATGCCTGAACTCTTTCCCCCATGACTCCTGGAGGAGGCTGGGACTCCCTGTCACAGGGGTACCCACCAGTACACATCCCTGCTAGTTGAGATCTGAAATGCTTATTTGAACGGCCTTGGCTGGTGTGTTGCTGCCTGTGTTTATTTGGATGTATTTAGGCAGAAGTCATCACACGGACAGAAGAGGTGGGTTTTATGAGATGGTGTTGAATGAGGGACAGGTCAAACTGAAACCCGATTGACAGACGATCAGATTGGTGAAACCAGAGAAAAAAGAAAGAGATTAGTACTCAAGTACCTTGACTTCAGAAGTACAGAGTTTCCCTTTGGTGACTCCTCTAGCTCCACCTTTGTTGAGTGAGCTTTGGGTCTAACTCCCTGGTAGGATGGTAAATGTGCTTTCTCTTGGGGTTTCCTCTGTGTACTTGTCTCTGGTCATAACGTGGCACTGCATTGATGTGAAATCCCTTGAGATTTTGCTTTCAGATGCAACTCATGCTAGATGAGGGCCCTGGGTAGGGGACTGAGAAGGGGGCTCCAAGGCCACCAGAACTTTGGAAGGGGAAGGAATTTTGGTGGTGATTTGAGTGCTGACAAGGGCTCTGTTGAAAACGATTCACTAACTTCCTGGAAGGACACTTCAGAGGTGTGATTGGCAGTAGGACAGTGGTTGGGGTGTGTTTCCTATTTGGAGTGAGAGAGGATTCTGGTGCGTAGGTGTCTCATCCCAAGGCCTCTTGTCCATCAAATTCTGTTGGGTAGCACTGTCCAATAGAGTTTTCTACAGTGATGGAAATGTTCTGTATTTGTCGTGTCCAGATCAGTAGCCTGCAGCCACGTGTCCCTGTTGAGCACTGAAATGTGATTAGTGTGACTGAAGAACCGCATTTCTGATCTTACTACTTGATTTTATTTAATTTAAACGTAAAGAGCCCCATGTGGCTCATGGCTACCATATTGTACAGTGCTCTTACAGAGCACCAGCTAGCATTTCTCCCCTCATCCTTCTTCATCCCACAGGTTCTTTGCCTCTGTCAGGCTTTTCTCTATGAACCCTCTCTCTGTATGATATTCCCCTGGTCTTGTTTTCTCTTTGCTAATCACCTTCTCTGATGAGACTTGACAGCTCAGGAGTGCTTGTCCTCCCTAATTTTTCACCTAATGATAAAATTAATACATGTATGTCAGTATTTAGAAGAAAAATAGTATAAATAAGAAAACAAAAATTATTTGTAATTATACTGTTGGAGATAACTCACCATAAAAAAAGTAGTATTAACAGTAAGTCCTCAATTGCATTGATAGGCTCTTGGAAACTGTGACTTCAAGTGAAATGACATACTGTGTAACAAAACTGATTTTACCATATGCTAACTGATATAAACAAGAGTTAAGTTCTTATGGCGTACAGTATATCATTTTATTTAAAGTTGGAGTTTCCAAGAACCTTATCAATGATTTCAAATGCAGACATAGGACTCGTTGTACTTAACATTTTAACACATTTGTGATCATACTGGCATGGTTTTATTTCATAAAGATGTTTTTTCTTGTTACCTATTTGTTTTTTTTATAATCATGAATTTTTTTTTTAAATTTGAGATGGAGTCTCGCTCTATTGCTAGGCTGGAGTGCAGTGGTACAATCTCAGCTCACTGCAACCTCCGGCTCCTGGGTTCAAGCAATTCTCCTGCCTTAGCCTCCCGAGTAGCTGGAACTATAGGCGTGTGCCACCACGCCCAGCTATTTTTGTATTTTTCATAGAGACGGGATTTCACTATGTTGGCCAGGATGGTCTCGATCTCTTAACCTTGTGATCCTCCTGCCTCGGCCTCCCAAAGTGCTGGGATTACAGGCATGAGCCACCGCGCCCAGCCTATAATCATCAATTTTTTATGGTTGCATATTATCTAGTCAAGTGCCATTTCCTGTAACAGATGAAACATTCCATTCCTTTTCAATATTTTGTGTGTTTTTTTCAGTTTTTCCAAGTTACATTTGTGAAGTTCAGAACTTATTGGAAAGATGCAATTAGAATATATGGGAATTCATAGCCCCCCCACGCCAAACCGTCTGAAAGTAAGCAGCTGGCAAGATGCCCAGTACCCCCAAAATGCTTTTGTGTGTATTTCCTACAAACAGGGACATTCTTGTATACAATCCTAACACAGCCATCGTGAAAATCACAAAATTAGCACGGATGCATGACCACCATGAGACCCCAATCAGGACAGTTGCAGTAGTGGTCCCAATGGTCCTTTTGAGCAGCAGGATTCACTGCAGGGTCATTTGGCTCCTTGCTTCTGAAGTCTCCTCCAGTTTGGAACATACCCAGCCTGCCCTTGACCTTCATGACCTTGACAGTTGTGAAGAGTGCAGGTAGGTTATTTTATAGGAAATCCCACAACTTCTGTTTATCAGGCTTTGTATATGGGCAGGCCCACTGCAGAAATGATATTGTATAAGTCCTTCCCATTGCTCTCATTGGATGGCGCACAGGGTCACTTTGTCCCCTAACTGATGAGATTGACTGGCTGAGGTGGCATTTGCTAGGCCTTCCCTTTCAAATTAATCAGCATTTGGTATTTGGTGGGGAGGTTCTTGGAAACCATCAACCTCCTCAGACTCTCGCTTTATTCATGTGTTCACTTCTATCAGTATGCATGCAGCACTCCTGTTTTATCCACTGGTTTATAATCCTGCCATTACCCCTTGGCAATATCTATTGCTAATGTACTTACAGATGCTTTAAATATATTTTATTATGGCATGAGTTTGCTAGGACTGCTGTAACAAAGCACCACAGACTGAAGGGTTTAAACAATGGAAATTTATTTCACTGTAGTTCTAGAGGCTGGAAATCTGAGATCCAAGTGTTGGCAGGGCTGGTTTCTCCTGTGGCCTTGTGTGTTCACATGGTCATCCCACTGTGTGTGTTTGTGTCTCAATTTTTTCTTATTACAAGGACACCAGTCACACTGCATTCAGGGCCACCCTACTTCTTTTAGCTTAACTACTCCTTCAAAGGTTCTGTCTCCAAATGCAGTCACATTCTGAGCTGCAAGAGGTTAGAGTTTCAACATATGAACTTTGGAGGCCATAGATCAGCCCATAGTAATTAGGAACTGTGCCTTGTATTGTATTAACATTCTGCCTGGCTGGCTTCTACTGTGATGAAAAACTTAGTATTGACCTCCTTAACATTTATGAGAATCTTCTCAGAAAAAGTGAGTGCGAGCAGAGGCAAAAAAGCTCTGATTTTATGCAAAGATGGGCACATGGAAGGGGTTGGAACTTGACTTTCTGCAGTTCTTATCTAAGTTAATAGGACTGTCTAGATACATGATGAGGTCTTCACTTAGTCTGCTGCACCCAGACTTCGGTTGGACCCTGGACTTTTCCTGGGATTTGTTTCCTGATGGCCATGTCCTGATGTTGCGTGCCTTAAGATATAGAAGGAATAGAGTGGGCTCTCCCAAAGCCTAGCTGACCTCCTTCTCAGACACCTGCATAAATGCATGAGGGTACATCAAAAGTGTTCAAGGGTTTATGGATTATTTAAAGAAAGCTGAAGTTATTGCCTCTGCACTGGGGAACATGGCTGGCTAGATAGAAAGAGTAGA
The DNA here is from genome assembly GCA_963574635.1 of Cheracebus regulus. Lineage (NCBI taxonomy): Eukaryota > Metazoa > Chordata > Mammalia > Primates > Pitheciidae > Cheracebus > Cheracebus regulus. The sequence continues at coordinate 8,987 of CAUYQU010084248.1, read as the reverse complement.
AGAAAGCCTTACTTTTCTTTCTTGCTTTTTTTTTTTTTTTTGAGGCGTCTCACTCAGAATCACCCAGGCTGGCTCAATCTCAGCTCACTGCAACCTCTGCCTCCTGGGTTCAAGCGATTCTCCTGCCTCAGTCTCCTGCGTAGCTGGGATTATAGGCACCTGCCACCACGTCCAGCTGATTTTTGTATTTTTAGTAGAGACAGGGTTTCACCATGTTGGTCAGGCTGGTCTTGAAGTCCTGACCTCGTGATCTGCCTGCCTCAACCTCCCAAAGTGCTGGGATTACAGGCGTGAACCACCACACCCAGCTGAAAGCCTTACTTTTCACTCTTTTGTGACTTTTGAATTTTGTCTCGTACACACGCACACACACCCCACTAAGAAAATAAATAAAAGTTAACTTTGGAAAAAGGAAGTAGAGAAGAAAAGGGGATCAGCATTCTCTCTTACCACTTGTCCTCTGTCCTTAACATGATAAGGACATCGTTACTTTCCCTGAACCTCCAAGCCCTACCAAGATGGAGATCCTCCTGGGCCAGGCCCTTGATGTGGTGCAGTGGCCCAGTCTGCTAGGACTCCGCATCACCCCTCCTAGAAATGGAGCCCTAGGCCCTTTTGGTGATGCACACATTAAGAGACCTTTTTCCTGTGTTTGGCCAACTTCCATGGCTTTTGGGAACACTGCTTTTTTGGATTTGTCTTTGTTTCTTAAAGTGCAGTTTTTCTGTAATGAATTTCTTGTTGGGGGATTCTGTGCTTGGGTTTTAATTTTGGTCTGTAGGGAGTAAGGGCCCTTTCCACTGACTGCTTCTTAGAGAATGATGGGTCACAGTTTGGCTTGGGCCTCCAAGTGGCATTCTAAAGAGGTGAATTGGGTCAATTTGAGCCCAGCCAGGTGCTGGACGTGCAAGAGGGGAGCTTCTGGGATTACGACAATGAATAAAATCAGACCCTCTCCTTAGGAAACTAATATTTTATAGAAAGAGTCCAAGAAATGAATAACTTGGAAGATGCTGTCAGGTGGGTTTGCATGAAACACCATGAGGACCTAAAGAGAAAACTTGCTTCTTCCAGGTGAGGCTGGGCAGGCTTTGAAGAAGAAGAGTCTGGCATCAGGAGCTGACCATGAGGGGTGAATCATCTTCACCAGGTGGAGAAGGGCCATAGAGGTGTGAAGAAGCCCAGGACCCTGAAGTCCAGGAAGGGGGGCGTGCAATTGTGATTTGTTGAGGCAAAATTCATTCATTCTTACTTGCCTCCTGCCATTTCCCTAGCCCCATATCAGTGAGCAGAATAAATGAATTTAATGAATGTATCCCATTTAAAGGCTACGCTAGGGTATTCTACCCCCCAGCAATGAAAAGATTTCTCAGGTGCTGTAAATACTCCATTTGCTGGTCCCTGTGAAGTTCTAAACACTCTGGAAATCTTGTTAAAGCTGGAGGCTTACACAAATTATGGGGTCCTCATCCTTAAAGCCTTTCTTTGTTAGCCTCCTTTTGATGAGAAAATAATTGATTATCTCTGGGGAAAAGAATACCTTGAGTTATTTATAACCCTTCTCCCTGGGGAGCTCTGGAACTGTTTGCAAATGTAATGTAATTATAAGCCTGACACTCTCCCACCCAGGTTGAGGCAGGTATTACTACCTTGTGGTCTACTTCCTTCTCCTGTTTTAGCATAAATCTAAACCTGGGAGATGAAGTGGCTTGCCTAAGTATAATTCAGTCTGTAAACAGACATAGCAGGAATAGCTGCTATATAATGAACTCCGGTTGTAAAATGATTTGATAATGTCATTGGTGATGGTTCTTCAGAATTATTAGAGGCAGAATGAGAATTGACTCTTAGTCTCCTAAATATTCAGTATTTTGGGTACGTTTAGATCATTAATTTTCCCTGTATAGGTATCTGTCTTCTTTTCCTGAACACCATAGCAGTTGTCTGATCTTCTTGATCCTCTTCTGGTCTCAAGACCCCTTTCTTTCTTGGGGAGGTCATTCTGTGTCTTTCTGCCCCTCTCCGCTTAGATTTGGCACATGACTTAGGGATAGCCATGTGCCCCCCGACAGGCTGATCTGAAGCATTTGTGGAACTTCTTAATCACCTTCTTTCAGGAAGTATAAATGAAACCTCAAGTGTATGGTGGTGAGTGAGATTGGAAGGAAAGTAGAGAGGGATGGGAAGAGGAGACAGAAATGTTGTAGGAAGCTGCGTTTAAAGGGTTGGTTTTCTGAGTCCTTGTAATTTCCACCTGCACATGCTTGATAGTTTGGCTGGGAATCATTCTCAGTCGCAGGTCACGTGACATTCTTGGAGTGTCAGTCCACAGTCTTCCAAGCACGCTGTGCTGCCTTCTGAGAGGTTCACTGCCACTTGAAGCCTCATTCCTTTTCTGGTGACTTGTTTTTGCTTGGAGAGGTTTTGGAATCTTCTGTTTACCTTAGGCATTCATTAGGTAAATGAATGTATGATGTATTAAATGTGCATGTCTTTTGTTCATTCTCAATTGTGGCTTGGCTCTTTCTGTATGGACACTTGAGTCTTTCAGCTTGGTGATCCTCATCATGTTATTTAAAAAATATTCCCCCTTCCCATTTTTTTCTGTTCTTTCTGAAGCTCCTCTTCTCTCCTCTCCTTGCTATAGAATTTCAACTTTATCTTTCAATCCTTCAGTTGAATTTTCCTTTCAATGTTGGAATCCTGTTTTGATTTCACTACTTTTTCTATTTTTTGTTGCTTTCTGATTGTATTTTAAGACGACAATACCTTCTCTAATGTCTCTGAAAACTTCATTTTCTTTCTTTTGGCTCTTGAATCATCTTTGTTTCCTATGGAGTGATTTGTTTTCTTATCTTGGCACCTCTTTTTCATATCGGGAGCTTTCTGCGGATGTCTGGTTGTTCTTAGTTAATTTTTGGTTAAAGCAATAGCTTACAATTTGAGAGTTTGCATGTGTGGATAGTGAACTTCACTTCAGATTTGGTGTCAGGGACTGGCTATTTTACCGGGAACCCTGGGTACCAAGATATACATATCTTTTCCCGAGGCCTTCACTTTCACTTCACTTTTTTTTTTTTTTTTTTTTTTTGAGATGGAGTCTTGCTTTGAGCCCAGGCTGGAGTGCAGTGGTGCTATCTCGGCTAGCTGCAACCTCCGCCTGCCGGGTTCGAGCGATTATCCTGCTTCAGCTCCTAAGTAGCTGGGATTAAAGGCATGTGCCACCATGCCTGGCTAATTTTTACACTTCTAATAGAGATGGTGTTTAACCATGTTGGCCAGGCTGTCCTCGAACTCCTGACCTCAAGTGATCTACCTGCCTTGACTTGTCAAAGTGCTGAGATTACAGGTGGGAGCCATCGTGCCTGGCCTCATTTTAATTTTAATGACAAGCACACTATTTTTTTGCCCCTCTGCAGGGGTTAGGAGAAGGGCAAGAAATGCCTGCATGCCAGGTGTGCTCCAAGCTCTATTGAGATAGGAGTTGGCCATTTGGGTTTCTACGTGTCCATCTCTAGATTCACACGTAATCTTGTTGTTTGTTACCCCACCGGTGCTTTCTGATGAACCTGGCATTCCCAGGTTCTCAGTCTTCCTGTGGCTGAGGGAGCCACTTGGACCCCCTTTATAAAGTTGTGTTCCCCTTGAGTTGCACTCCACGTACATAGATCGTCCGCGTGCTGGGTCCCCTGCCTGCTGTGCTATCTGTCTATGGACTTGCTTTCTTCTACAAGTTTCTGGAGCTCTCTTGCCTCCAGAGAATGTCTCTGAAAACTTCATTTTCTTTTTTTCTTAATTTTCTTTCTATTTACCTTAGGCATTCATTATGATGCATTAAATGTACATGTCTTTTGTTCATTCTCAGTTGCTTTCTTCTATAAGAAGCATCTCTTGAATCATCTTTGTTTCCTCTGGAGTGATTTGTTTTCTTGGCACCCCTCGTGACCTTTCTCATGTTCTCTGTGTGGCTGTGAGTTTCTTACTTTATTTCATTCTTATCATTTTGTGGGACTTTTAGAAAGGCAAATAAAGAAAGCATGGTCAATCCAGCATTGTTCACTGGTGGTATAATCATGTGAGAAGGACTGAAATAGACCCTTTTCTATTTTCTGCTGGCTCTTGAAATAAGGAAATTAAACAATTATTTCCTTTAGGGCACTTGGACATTCTTTTCAGAGCATCTACATTTCTACAACATTGTCGAGTGGAATCAGAGAAATACTGGCATTTCTACATATACTCCCCACTGCCAGATGTTTGTTACTTTTGATTTAGTCAAATGCTTATCATTTAAACAACTGTTCTCCCCAAAAATGGCAAAGCACTTGCAGGATATCTCTAGGCATTCCATTCACAGAATTACATATTGAAGTTAGTGTAGAAATCTGCCCATTCTCTGCTATTGGGACAGTAATTGGTTGGCATAACTCAAAATGCCTTCTCAAGTTGGAGAAATGTAATGAAACGATCCACCCATATATTAAACATTCTGTTCCAGTTAGCTCATATAAGTGTCCATTAATTTACCAATTTTTTGATGTAGGCCAAGGCTTTTTGGTGAGAATCAGCTGATAGGAGTTCTTAGTTGTCTTTCTTGCTTACACTACAGAGTTTTCAGTGTTGGTTTCTTTAGAAGTCATATGACAACAGGAAGAAATCTGTGAAACAGACTGAGGTCAGATGTTTACAATATTTTCCTAGTCATGTTCTGTTTTATCTTCTATCCTTCTTTCTAACGTGGATTTTTTTTTTTTTTTTTTATTGTTTGGAGCCTTTTCAAAGCCAACTCAGTTTTTCTAAATAGAACCTTTTTCATGTTTTCAGTTCCTCATCAATTAAATATTTAATTATATAATTTAATGACTAGAATAAGTGCAGCTGGCCTAAGAAGGATTGTGAGCAGCTGTGGTTGAGTCCTGGGACGTGTGTCACTTTCACTGGGCAGAATTGAGGAGCGAGTGCTCCTGTGCAGAGCCCCCACACTGGTGCCAGTTGCCAAGTGGACGCACAGAGCACCTTTTGCTGGGGTAATCCTGCTCTGAGGCAGATTGGGTTTCATGCCAGTGGAGTGGAAATGAAGGGTCTTTTCTCTTCCCCCAAGCGGGGTGATTCCTTGAGGCCCTGTCTGGGAAGAAGGCTTCGTCAGCCCTCCTCCAGGTGGATGCTATCACTTTCCCATGCCCTGACTTGATTTTCTGTGGGCAGAGACCAAATTACAGGCTGTAAGTCTTTGTCAAAGTAAAAGAAGCCCAACTCCCCCAACCAATTCAATAGGACCCCAGACAGAAAGCCTTTAATGTGCTCTCTTCGTGCCCTCCTTTAAAAATTTATCTCTAAGGAGAAGTGAAAGTTAATTTGTCAAAGGTAATTTACAACCTGAATATTCAGGGGAGGAAAAGGTTCCCCCGAAGGCATCTCCTGATGGAAGACTCTGGATGTAGAACATGGCTTTGGACTCCGGGATTCAGCTGCTCGGCGCTGGATAAATTACAGTGCTGTCAACACAGCCGTATATATTGCTGGATTGGGTACAGTATGTTACTGTGGAGGTGGTGTGTACGTCTGCCATGGCTCAAATGCACTTCAGATGTCTGTGGGATTGCAACAAAGAAGGCCCTATGACACCTTGTGTTCCCATTGGTGGCTTTTTAATATATATATATATATATATATATATATATATATGTATATATATATATATATATATATGTATATATATATATATATATATATATATATATATATATAATTGCACTTTAGGTTCTGGGGTACATGTGCAGAACATGGAGGATTGTTAAATAGGTACATACATGGCAAGGTGGTTTGCTGCCTCCATTCCCCCCATCACCTATTTCTGGCATTTATCCCCATGTTACCCTCCCCAACTCTCTACCCTGCACTGTCCCTCTCCTAGTCCCCCCCAACAGACCCTAGTATGTGATGCTCCCCTCCCTGTGACCATGTGTTCTCATTGTTCAACGCCTGCCTGTGAGTGAGAACATGCGGTGTTTGATTTTCTGTTCTTCTGTCAGTTTGCTGAGAATGATGGTTTCCAGATTCATTCATGTCCCTACAAAGGACACGAACTCGTTTTTTTTATAGCTGCATAGTATTCCGTGGTGTATATGTGCCACATTTTCCTTGTCCAGTCTATCATTGATGGGCAGTTGTGTTGGTTCCAGATCTTTGCTATTGTAAACAGTGCCGCAGTGAACATAGGTGTGCATGTATCTTTATAGTAGAACAATTTATAATCTTTTGGATATATACCCAGTAATGGGATTGCTGGGTCAAATGGAATTTCTATTTCTAGGTCCTTGAGGAATCACCACTGTCTTCCACAATGGTTGAACTAATTTACACTCCCACCAACATTGTGAAAGTGTTCCTATTTCTCCACATCCTCTCTAGCATCTGAGGTCACCAGATTTTTTAAAGATCACCATTCTAACTGGCATGAGATGGTATCAGATAATGTGGTTTTGATTTGCATTTCTCTAATGACTGGTGATGATGAGCATTTTTTCATATGTTTCTTGGCCTCATATATGTCTTCTTTTGAAAAGTGTCTGTTCATATCCTTCGTTCACTTTTGAATGGTTTTTTTTTTTTTTTCTTGTAATTCTGTTTTAGTTCTTTGTAGATTCTGGATATTAGCCCTTTGTCAGATGGGTAGATTGCGAAAATGTTTTCCCATTCTGTTGGTTGCCAATTCACTCTAATGATTGTTTCTTTTGCTGTGCAGAAGCTCTGGAGTTTAATTAGATCTCATTTGTCTATTTTGGCTTTTGTTGCTAAAGCTTTTAGTGTTTTAGTCATGGAGTCCTTGCCTATGCTTATGTCCTGAATGGTTTTGCCTAGGTTTTCTGCTAGGGTTTTTATGGTGTTAGGTCTTATGTTTAAGTCTTCAATCCATCTGTAGTTAATTTTATTGTAAGTTGTAAGGAAGGGGTCCAGTTTCTGCTTTCTGCACATGGCTAGCCAGTTTTCCCAACACCATTTATTAAACAGGGAATCCTTTCCCCATTGCTTGTTTTCGTCAGGTTTGTCACAGATCAGATGGTTGTAGATGTGTGGTGTTGTTTCTGAGGCCTCTGTTCTGTTCCATTGGTCTATATCTCTGTTTTGGTATCAGCACCATGCTGTTTTGATTACTGTAGCCTTGTAATATAGTTTGAAGTCAGGTAGCGTGATTCCTCCAGCTTTGTTCTTTTTGATTAGGATTGACTTGGCTATGTGGGCTCCCTTTTGGTTCCATATGAAGTTTAAGGTGTTCTTTTCCAGTTCTGTGAAGAGGGTCATAGGTAGCTTGATGGCAATAACATTGCATCTGTAAATTACTTTGGGCAGTATGGCCATTTTCACCATATTGATTCTTCCTAACCATGAGCATAGAATGTTTCTCCATCTGTTTGTGTCCTCTCTAATTTCCTTGAGCAGTGGTTTGTAGTTCCCCTTGAAGAGGTCCTTTACATCCTTTGTTGGTTTTATTCCCTAGGTATTTTATTGTCTTTGTAGCAATTGTGAATGGCAGTTCATTCTTGATTTGGCTCTCTTTAAGTCTGTTATTGGTGTATAGGAATGCTTGTGATTTCTGCACATTGATTTTTGTATCCTGAGACTTTGCTCAGAAGATTTTGGGCTGAGACAATGGGGTCTTGTAAATATACAATCATGTCATCTGCAAATAGAGACGATTTGACTTCCTCCTTTCCTAATTGAATACCCTTTATTTCTTTTTCTTGCCTGATTGCTCTGGCTAGAACTTCCAGTACTATATTGAATAGGAGTGGTGACGGAGGGCATCCTTGTCTAGTGCCAGATTTCAAAGGGAACGCTTCCAGTTTTTGCCCATTCAGTATGATATTGGCTGTGGGTTTGTTGTAAATAGCTTTCATTATTTTGATATACGTTCTGTCGATACCTAGTTTATTGAGGGTTTTTAGCATAAAGGGCTGTTGAATTTTGTCAAAGGCCTTCTCTACATCAATTGAGATAATCGTGGTTTTTGTCTTTGGTTCTGTTTATGTGGTGAATTATGTTTATGGACTTGATAATGTTGAACCCGCCTTGCATCCCCGGGAAGAAGCCTACTTGATCATGATGGATAAGCTTTTTGATGTGCTGTTGTAATCAGTTTGCCAGTATTTTATTGAAGATTTTTCCATCTATGTTCATCATGGATATTGGCCTGAAGTTTTCTTTTCTTGTTGAGTCTCTGCCGGGTTTTGATATCAGGATGATGTTGGTCTCATAAAATGATCTGGGAAGGATTCCCTCTTTTTGGATTGTTTGGAATAGTTTCAGAAAGAGTGGTACAAGCTCCTCTTTGTATGTCTGGTAGAATTCGGCTGTGAGCCCATCTGGACCTGGGCTTTTTTTGGTTGATAGGCTATTAATTGCTGCCTCAACTTCAGCCCTTGTTATTGGTGTATGAGAAGCAAGGAAAGATCTAAAATTGACACCCTATCATTAAAATTGAAAGAGCTAGAGGAGCAAGATCAAAAAAGCCTCAAAAGCTGGCAGAAGACAAGAAATAACTAAGATCAGAGCAGAACTGAAGGAGAGTGAGACACAAAAAACCTTTCAAAAAATTAATATATCCAGGAGGTGGTTTTTTGAAAAGATCAACAAAATAGACAGACCACTAGCCAGATTAATAAAAAAGAAAAGGAGAATAATCAAATAGATGCAATAAAAGATGATAAAGGGGATATCACCACAGATTCCACAGAAATACAAACTACCATCAGAGATTACTACAAACAACGCTATGCACATAAACCAGTAAGCCTGGAAGACATGGATAAATTCCTGGACACTTGCACCCTCGCAAGCCCAAACCAGGAAGAAGTTGAAACCCTGAATAGATCAATAGACCATTGGTGGCTTTTTAATGCTCTTCTAGAGAGAGCTTCCAGTGTTAGATAGGGGGACATGGGCCAGATGCACACAGGCAATCGTAGATGAGATGATGTACAGTTTTA
>CAUYQU010084247.1:0-12566 GCA_963574635.1 Cheracebus regulus | reverse complement strand
GTCTTCTCTTAAAGAGCCCAGTATGCAAACAAGGTGCTGCAACCATAGCTTCTTAATAACCAATAGCAGCTAAGCCCTAACAACCAATAGCAGCTAAGCCTTAACAACCAATAGCAGCCGAGTTTTAACAACCAATAGCAGTGGAGTTTTAACAACCAATAGCAGGCAAGTAATTCCAACCAATAACAAGCCAAGTCCTAGGTCAAGGCTTGTAACTTACCCAATAGCAGTCTTGCTCTCCCTCAACCAATCGAGCTGTTTCACTCCCTATAAAAACCTCTGTCTAAAAATAGTCAGTGCGACTTCTCCAGCCCCTCCTGTCCGGACCTCAGAGCCTCACCCGGGAGCCTGAATAGATTCCCTTGCTTTGGATTATTTTGGTGCTGGCCTCAGTTTCTTCGTTTTATTCTCGGAAACAAACCTCACAATCTCCCCGAGCCAGCCTCTGCTGCGAGCCTTTGCCTTGATCCCTTGATCTGTTCTTATTCATTCAGCCGGAGGAGGTTGCAGGTGCTGGGTCAGGCAACAGGAACAGGAAGATGAGTAGGAGACAGATCCTGACCCAAAGAAGGGTGCAATCGAGTTGGGGAAACAAATACATAAATTGTTACAAACCCATGTGGCAAGTGCATGGGACACCCAACCCACAGCAATTTGCTCAGTAAAGTAGGTGACAGAGTGGGCAACAGTGGGGCGAAGATGTGGATGGTCATTAAGGGGAGTCAGTCAGAGGACCAGGTCAAGTGGCTTCTGGGTGGCACCAAATGGCCCACTGAGGCTGGGCCCCAGGCCAATCTACACGCCATGTGATTTTTCTCCAGCAGGGCTTGGCTGTGAAGGCATATTGTGGAGGCTGCAGTCAGAAGGTGAAGCATTGGAAGTGAAAATTTCAGAACAGGAGACGTTCTGGGAATAAAGGCAGGACCCAGCACATGCCCTGGCCTGGGCAGGAGCTGAGGCAGGAGTCACAGGAATTACGGAGGCACAAGGATTCCCCCGTTACAGGACAGGTGGTGCCCGCAGACACTGCTGTCGCGGGACTGAGGGGGGTTACGGCAGGAGCGGAAAGGGGAAGGTAAGCCACACTCCACCTCTCTGACGAATGGATTCCCTTCTCTCAGCCCAAGTCCCCTCGTGATGCAACAGATGATAATACCCAGGGCACACTGTGTCCCCTTCCCTCCTCCCACACTGTCCCTGGCTTACCTCTCAAGATCACTCCAGCGAGAGTCAAGCATTGCATGGAACGCACGTACACCTGGCTCAGGAGTCTCGCCAGCTCAGAGATAAATATGGACTTTGAGCCGTGATTGAATGCTGGTTCCAGTAAGAATTCAGTGTGTGTGAGTGCATCAAGTAAAACAATGAGCGCTCTTAAAGCAAATCATGAGGCAGAAAGGCACACCGCGAAGGGGGCGAGTTGAAAGGCTTTGCCCCTCTCCTCTTCTTGGGTGAGCATAGCGAAGTGCTCTCTCCTTGTGCACAGCTGGTAGCCTTTTTAGATGCTGAGCAGGCATCTGTCAAGCCATGTCCTGCCAGGACAAATGACAAGCACCCCAAAAGGAGAACTTAGGGGAGCTCCAAGTTTCCTCTTTATAGACAGATATGTTGAGAAGGACTTAACGTGACTCCCAACCTCTCCCCAACCACATGACTGCAGCTGAAAGAGCAGCCTCAGCCCAGCCCGCCCTCTCCACCTCGGCCCCTCCCCGGGCAGGCAGAGTCCCCCAGGATGAAAGCAGGACTAGCTGTGCCCTCCTGTCCTCCTCAGCAGTGGAGAGGCAAGGCTGGTGGGATCTGCTTCAGCTTTGGCACCAGGAGACCTGGATTTAAATCTCAGCCCTGCTACTTCCTGCTGTGTGACCTTGGGCAGCTCACTCGGCCCATCTGAGCCTCAGTTTTCTTTTCAGTAGGGCAGGCAATGCAGCATTGTAGTTGAGGCCAAGCACTAGAGTTACACTTTACACTTCTGGAGCCCGAATTCTGGTTTTGCCACTTCCTAGCTGATAGCCAGGTCCTCCCGAGTTCCGAAGCCCAGCCTTGCAGGCACTCACCACAACCACATGGCTGAACGACCGTGGTTACCGCAGCCTCCTCTCCCCACAGCCACTCTCGGCCCATCCTGGACCAACTGGTCACTAGGTGCCTGGGTGCAGTGTCTGGCTTCCCCACCCTCTGACCGCCCTTTTCCAACGTTCAGTGGAACTGCGTGTGGGCCACATGGCCTTCTTTTTCTGTCTTCAGCCACTCACAGATTCTGCCTCGATTTTCATCTTTGTTTGGATCTCATCAAGCTCTCCTAAATTCCTCCTCCTGATTCTGATTTTTCTTTCTTTGGTATCATTTAACCACATGCTTTCATGCGATAGAGCAATTTGTATTCATGGCCCTCTCCTCACTGGGCTAATTTAACAGCTCTGTGGAAACACAGGAGTGTAGTTTGCTCTTCATCGCCTCCTCCAGAATGCCTTCCACAAAGTGAGTTATCTGTAAGGCAACCACCATGATATGAGAGCTTTTCCTCCAGCATGTATAATCATCTTAACTGCTTTACTGAGATATAATTTACATAGCATCCGACGGTTTTTAATAAATTACAGGGTTGTGCAACCATCACCACGATCCAGTTTTAGAACATTTCCATCACCCCAGAGATCCCTTGTGCCCATTTGCAGTCGCTCCCCGTTCCAAGTCCCAGTCCCAGGCAATTTTTAATCATTTTTACTAAAAAACCATAAGCCCTTATTTCCCCCCAAATGTTTTGCTCTTAGAAGTAAAGCTGTGTGAACATTCATACAGGGAGATCGTAACACCTGTCTATGCTCATTTCTCCCAAACTCGCTAAAGATTTGGAGAGGGACTGAGTGTCTGGCCTGAACCCCACATTCCCCAGGTGACATGTACGTCGATGAGTGCCACCCCTAAGACCACATAGTGCATAGCAGGGCAGGAACTGGAACCCACCGGCCTCCCACCCCCAGCAATGGTCACTTCGGCCACTCCAACCCCTCCACTCAGAGACAAATTCGTTAACTGAGCTTAATTAATTTAGTTTGTTTTTGCCAGCCACTGCTTCTCCCTTCTCACACTCCTTCCTCAGTGGAAGTGCTAACTGGAATTGAGTGGCTCAGAAAAAAATGGCAAAGAAGGGGTGGAAAAGAAAGAGTTATGAAACTGCACATCAGGCTGGGCACGGCGGCTTATGCCGGGAACCCCAGCACTGTGGGAGGCTGAGGCAGAAGGATCACTTAAGCCTAGGAGTTTGAGACCGGTTTGGGCACCATAGCAAGACCCTCATCTCAACAAAAACTAAAATTAAAAGTTAACCAGTGTGGTGGTGTACCTGTAGTCCCAGCTACGCAGGAGGCTGAGATGAGAGGATTTGTTGGGCCCAGGAGTTCAAGGCTGCAGTGAGCTATGATCACACCACTGCATTTCAGCCTGGGTCGATAGAATGAGACCTTGTCTCAAAAAAAATGGTAGGTGGGGCTCGTAAGTCATTCCCCCAACTTCTCATACAGGGAAGGAGCAGTCTCCTTGGCTTCTCTGACTCTACAGGGAAGGTGGGGGATCTCCTAGGGTCCGGGAACTCACTGACTGAAGCTCTTCCTGCCTTTCTTTTCTGGGTCCAGCAGCCCTTTCCTCCAATGCATCCTCCAGCGCCATGAACACAGTCTTCCGGATGTACTGATTTGTGAATAGGAGACTTGGGAGCCAGAAAGCCAAGGAGTGGGACGGGAGTGGGAGATTCTACCACCACCATTCACTAGCTATGTGACCTTGTACCTTCCTAACCTCTCTGGGCCTTGGTGTGTGCATCTGGAAAGTGGAACCAGAGTTGCCTACCTTAAAAAACTATTGTGAGAATTCAATAAAATGGTGTAGGCAAGACATCAGATTCAAAGTATGTGATCAATAAATGGTAGGGTTTTAATTAACGCCCTTCTTAAATGAGGGTCCCAATAACAACTCATATACACACATATAGGAGGCATCCCTCTCCCGCACATGGCACTACAGAACTCTTTCCTTCTGTCATGACCTGGAGTGTTGGACCACCTCGCATGGTTTCCTATCCCTTTTGGGAAACTGTTGCCGTACTCCATAGAAGCAGCTAGTCATACGTTTTTAAAAAGAAACTCCGGTGGCAATGCAACGAATAGATTGTAAACATGGAAGCTAGGGGCCAGGAAGCTGAGTGAGAGATCGTGAGGCATTCTGGCAAGAATGGGCCTAATGGGAGGGGCAATGGGGAGAAGCTTCAGAGACCAGACCTGAGAGATGCCGAGGAAGCACAGTCAGTGGAGCATGGTGAGTGATGGACATGGGAAGGGCACCAGTTACTCAACCTCTCTCTCAGGAATAATGCCTCCCTCACGACACTGCTGGGAGGCTGGGCGGCCATTCATTGAAATATGAACTAAGTGCATGCAACGTACCAGGCTCTGATCCCAATGCTGGAATACAGCCTAGAACAAGACAGAAGCCCTGTCATCTCGCTGCTTATAGTCAACACACAGTCATGTCTGAGGAGACTGACCCATGGTAGGCACTTAATAAAGGGTAGCTGTTGCTATTACCACTAATAATATATTTAAATATATACAGTGGGTCTCTGCTCTGTTTCAGCCATCTAATACCTCTTCTCTTTCCCCATGGTGTGACATCGTGATAATACAGTAAATGTCTCCATCTATACTTTCACTATAGACGCCCAAGTGATTCCTGGAGACTCTGCCAGCAAGGTTCTTTCTCTACCCACCACAGTACCAGAGTAAACTAGAACCATGCTTGAACATATGGGTGCTCTCTCTCTAGGGACGTTGGATCCTGAGCAAGTTAATTCATTCAAGCGTGAAGAGCCTGGCCCGGACTGTTTCTGCCACAAGATTCTCCCTTCCAGCTTGGCTATCTGTAAGTTTGGGAAGTCAACCTACCAAGTGACTATTGACATCTCCCTCCAGGAGAATTTCAGTCCATTGTTAGTGTTTAGTAGAGTTCTTTGGGATGTAACAGACGTGGTAAATGAAATGAAATGACATTAAAAAAAAAAAAGAAGATACAGTTTCACTTAACTTTTGTCCAGCTTCCATTTCTACTTTCTGTCCTTTCATTGGAACTCAAGTACACAGAACTGGACTGAGTATCGTCCTTTGTTTATGGCACACCCTCATTATTGGTCTATACATGGCTTGTTTTTACTTAGTTATTTTAAATAATATAAGCACCTGTGAATGCACCAGATCCAAACAAAAGCTAGGATCCTGACAATAACCTTGACATATGGTCCCACCCCATCACATCCTCTTGACTCCACCAGACCAAGATAATCATTCTCAATCCTCTGTCTGTCAGCCCTGTACCTTCCTTTTAAAATAAGTTCTACTGTATCTATGTGTGCTTCTAAAAGATATGTTTTCATAAGAATTTTAGTTACTTTAAACATTTTAAAAAGGATATGAGGCTGGGCATGGTGGTTCATGCCTGTAATCTCAGCACTTTGCGAGGGCAAGGTGGGCAGAGGGCTTGAGCCCAGGAGTTTGAGACCAGCCTTATCAACATGGCAAAACCCCGTCTCCACAAAAAATACAACAAAAAAATTGCCAGGCATGGTGGCATATGCTTGTAGTCCCAGTACTCAGAAGAGTGAGATAAGAGGACCACCTGAGCCCAGGGAGGTTGAGGCTGCAGTGAGCCATGATCATGCCATTGCACTCCAGCCTGAGCAACAGAGTGAGACCCTCTCTCTCTCAAAAAAAAAAGGATATGATATGGTATTGTATGTAGATTTTTCAGACTTACTTTTTTCCACCAAGTATTATGTTGCTAAAATTATTCATACTGTTGTTTTGGGTTGAGTTCATTCATTTTTTTATTGCTGGATAATATTTTGCTGTGTAAATAGACCACAATTATCCATGTACTTTTCCATTAATGGACGTTGAGTTATTTTTAGCTTTTGTTATTGTGAAAAACACTGCTAGGAGTGTTTTTATTCAAATCTCCTGTTTTATGTGCATGAGAGTTTCTCTTGAATATACACCTAATGGTGGAATTGCTGGGTCATAGAGTATGTGAATGTCCACCTTTAGGGGAGAAGGCAAGCTCTTTTCCGATGTGTTTCACAAACATACATCCCTATCAGTATAAGAGGTTTGGTGACTCTACAATCTGGTCAAAGCTTCACATTGTCAGACTTTTAATTGCCAATTTAACAGAAATAAACACAAATTTTAGAGATTACAATGTGTGTTTCTCTGATCACTAAAGATGTTGAATATCTTCTCTTACGTTTATTGGCCATACATGTTTCTTTTTTTATTTTTAAATGGAATTTTATTCTCATTGCCCAGGCTAAAGTGCAATGGGGCAAATTCAGCTCATTGCAAACTTCACCTCCCCGGTTCTAGCAATTCTCCTGCCTCAGTCTCCCAAGTAGCTGGAATTACAGGCATGCACCACCATGCCTGGCTAATTTTGTATTTGTAGTAGAGACAGGGTTACACATGTTGGTCAGGCTGGTCTTGAACTCCTGACCTCAAGTGATCCACCTGCCTCGGCCTCCCAAAGTGCTGGAATTACGGCGTGAGCCACCGCACCCGACCCATTTATGTCTTTCAATCATTTTTTCATAGGGCTGTTATTTTTGTATTGGTTTGTGGAAGTTCTTCATGTATTCTTGACACTAACCTATTGTTGTCGACTATCTCTTCTCCATTTGTAGCTAGTTTCTTTTACTTTTGCTTTCCCTAAGATAGCTTTCAAAGAAAACATGTTCTTAAGTTTATTGTAGTCAAATGTATTTATCTCTTATATTATTTTCATTTTTTTGTCTCTTGTTTAAGCAACCTTTCGCTATTCAGCCTTAAACATATCTGGACGGATAGATAGACAAATAGATATAAAGAGATATATATGGTTTTTTTTTGAGACAGGGTCTTGCTCTGTTGTCCAGGCTGGAGTATAGTGGCACAATTAAACCTCACTGCAGCCTTAAACTCCTGGCCTCAAGTGATCGTCCTGCCTCCCAAGTAGCTGAGATTACAGGTGCCTGCCACAATTCCTGGCTAAGTTTTTTATTTTTAGTAGAGATGAGGTCTCACTATGTTGACTAGGCTTGTCCTGAATTCCTGGGCTCAAGCATTCTTCCCACCTTAGCTTCTCAAAGTGCTGGAATTATATAGGTGTAGATCACCATCCCCGACCGCCACCTGTATTTTCTATCAGGAGTTTTAAAATTTTGTTTGACATTTACGTCCTTAATTTTTCTGGAATTATGTATGGTGTCAAGTATGGATTCAATTTCATCTTTTTCTATGTGAATAATTTTTTTCTACCGTTTTATTTATTAAATAATCCCTCTTTTTACCATGACTTGTGACTTCTGTCACATATCAAATTTCCTTACATGCATAGGTCTTTTAGGGGGCTCTCTGTTCTGTTCCACTGGGTCAGTTTGTTATTCTTACATCAATATCACATCGCCTTAATTGTTATAGGCTTGTATTAAGTCCTGATGTGTAACTGGGCATATCCCACCTTCCTGCTTTCCTTCCTGAGAAGTATCTTGTGATTCTTGGCTTTTTATTCTTACATATGCATTTCATCAAATTTTATGAAAAGCATTATTTGGATTTCGATGAGGATTGCTTTGAATCTATAGATCAACTGGGAAGCATTAACGTCTTTGTATTAAAACTTCCTATCCATGAGTTTGATACATTTACTTAAGTAGGTCTATAACATCTCTAACATAATTTTATAATGCTCCCTGTAGAGATCTTACACATATTTTTGGTAGATACTGGATATTCTCTGACACTATTATTAGACACTTTATGTCCTATGATACCATCATCAATAGTAATAACATTTCTAATTGTTTGCTACTGCTTTATAGAAATGCTAAACTGACTTTCATGTGTTAATCTTATACCTAGCAACTTTGGTCCCCACAGGATTTTGTTTGGTATTTTTATAGACACTTATCTAAGAAACTATCTTTATTCCTTATTTTATTTTATTTTATTTTATTTTATTTATTTTAAGACAGAGTCTTGCTTTGTCTCCCAGGCTGGTGTGCAGTGGCGCCATCCCAGCTCACTGCAACCTCCGCCTCCCAGGTTCAAGCGATTATCATGCCTCAGCCTCCCAACCAGCTGGGATTACAGAAGTGTGTCACCAGGCTCAGCTAATTTTTTTGTATTTTTAGTAGAGACAAAGTCTTGCTATGTTGGCCAGGTTGGTCTCTAATTCCTGGCCTCAAGTGATCTGCCCACCTCAGCCTCCCACAGTGCTGGGATTACAGGCATGAGCCACCATGCCCAGCTTCCTAATTTTAAAGCAGTTATTTTAGCATTAATTGTGTTCAGATTTATCATATATAAATCTATTGCATCTCTTGAGATTAGATGGTCTTTGTCTTTTAATCTGTTGATATGATAAGTTATATTTGCAGTTTTCTAGTATTAGGCCATCCTAAACACCCAGGATAAACCCAACTTAAAGGTAGTGTATTATTTCTGGCTGGGTGGCTCAAGTCTTTAATCCCAGCACTTTGGGAGGCCGAGGCAGGCAGATCACTTGAGGTCAGGAGTTCGAGACCAGCCTGGCCAACATGGTGAAACCCGTCTCTACTAATAATACAAAAATTAGCACATCATGGTAGAGTGTAGCTGTAGTCCAAGCTACTCAGGAGGCTGAGGCAGGAGAATCACTTGAACCCAGGAGGTGGAGGTTCCAGTAAGCTGAGATTGCGCTACTGCACTCCAGCCTGGGTGACAGAGCCAGATTCTATCACAAAAAAAAAAAAAAAGGTAGTGTACTATTTTTAATGCCATGTCGGTATTGTATTTGCTAATATTTTATTTAGTGTTTTTGCGTCAATATTTAGGAGTAAAATAGGCCTACAGTTTTTTTCTTGCTGGGTGTAGTGGCTCACACCTGTAATCCCAGCACTTTGGGAGGCTGAGGTGGGCAGATCACAAGGTCAGGAGTTCGAGATCAGCCTGACTCCAACATGGTGAAATCCCGTCTCTACTAAAAATACAAAAGTTAGCCAGGCGTGACGCGTGCAGCAGTAATCCCAGCTACTCAAGGTGCTGCGGCAGGAGAATGGCTTGAACCTGGGAGGCAGAGGTTGCAGTGAGCTGAGATTGAGCTACTGCACTCCAGCCTGGGCAACAGAGTGAGACTCTGTATCAAAAACAAACAATCAGAAAAAGTTGTTCTCATAAAATCGTTGTCTGGTTATGGTATCAA
This sequence comes from Cheracebus regulus, assembly GCA_963574635.1. Lineage (NCBI taxonomy): Eukaryota > Metazoa > Chordata > Mammalia > Primates > Pitheciidae > Cheracebus > Cheracebus regulus. The sequence goes on along the minus strand of CAUYQU010084247.1, from coordinate 3,305 downwards.
TTTGGGGAATGGAAGATGCTGTAATCCAGTTTTAATATGTCATCTTCGCAGAGAAATCCTTGGGAGCTCATTTTTAATAAACAATCAATGGCACCTAGTAAGGACTGCTTTTTATCTCAGTATTTCTAAACTAATAATTTTTGTAGCATTTCTTCTGTGTTGACATAGTCACCAGAAGTTAGGCGTTAAAATCTGTCTTGTTCGCTTTATAAAGATCTGAGTCAGTTTGCCCAGCTCCAACCCTCCAGCACCTTTCCTGTTCACCATAATTCCTCAGAGTTGACCGACAATTGTGCTTCTAACACACCTGGACATCTCTGACAACACCTGATAACCCGGGAAGCGGCTCCTATGAAACCAAAAAGTTGGCTGGTGTCCCATGCATGGATTTGTGCACAGCACGTGGGGCTCTGAGCTTCTTAGGAGAAAATAATTGTATATCAAAGTCATCACTAGTTATGAGCTCCTGGATGAAGCAGCTATTGTTATTATTTAAACAGAAGTTTCTAGCTTTGCTTCTGAGCAGGCAACCTAATGTGAGAGAATTTGGAGACCAGGAAGCACCTCTTAGGAACCAAGCATCATTGTCATTATCTGCAGGAGGGCCTGGTCGCTACCTTTCCCCACTGCAGCAGAGCCTTGCTTCCATCAATGTGCTCTGCTTATGCCCCTAGCCCAACTCTTCCCTGGTGAGTAGTGAGCTCCAGAACCCTTCAGGGCAGAAAGAAATCCCGCTGTGGAGTTCAGAACCTGGAAAACACCTGCACCCAGTGCCCTCCCAGCACGGCATCAGTGGCCTTACTCATTTCATCTCTGGCTACACGGCCTGAGCCAGACAGGCTGCCTCCTTACCAGATAGAGGCCCTCCTGGCCCCATCATGCAAAGACAGTTAGGTCCCTTTTGCTGGCAAAGCCAAACCAGGCAACACTTTGAATTAAACACAGTGACTCTCTACAAGACCCTAAAAATTTCTGAGGCCTGGGTCAGAGGGATCATAAGATAAGGTGGCTGTTTACCTAAAGAGAAAGCGTTAGTGCTTTTTCTCTCCTGCCTCTTCTTGTTCTACTTGTGATGATTAATTTTATGTGTCAGCTTGACTGGGCCACAGGGTGCCCAGATATTTGGTTAAACATTATTCTGAATATGGCTGTGAGGATGTTTCTGATTATCATCTGAATTGGTGGACTGAGTAATGCAGATGCCCTCCCAGTGTGGGCTTGATCCAGTCCAATGAAGGCATGAGTAGAACCAAAAAGGTGAGTAAGGGAGAGTTTGCTCTCTGCCTATCTTGGAACAGGGACATCAACTTTTTCCTGCCTTTGGACTCAGACTCAGACTGGAACTACACCACCAGCTCTCCTTGGTCACTAGCTTGCCACCTGCAGATCTTGGAGCTTCTTGGCTTCCATAATCACATAGGCCAGTTTCTTAATACACACACACACACACACACACACACTCATACACACACACATACACACATATGCATACACACACACATACACACGCATACACACACATGCACACACACATGCATTCTATTGGTTCTCTTTCTCATAAGAACCCTAATACAGCCACTTACCCTCCTCTACTAGAAGGAAAGAAGAAAGAAGGGAAAGACAACAGGGAGGGAAGAAGAAAGGCAAAGAGGGAGAGGGAGTGGGAGGGAGCCACACGTCTTTCAATTCCCTTGAAAACAGGAAGGGAATTCAGTAGTTGACCAGGTTAGCATGAGGAAGAGTGCACGGCAAACCAACCATGTGGGTTGAAGCCAGTGGCAGCAGCCAAATGGGAACACTCCATCCCCGAAATGGGGGCTGCACCAAGCTGCTGCCAAGCTATGGGCTCCATACACCCATCACAGGATGGCTGAATGCACGGTCTCCATGGCTGTTTCGTGTTTGATGAGCCGGACGGGTTTCTTCTATGGAAGATTTTTTCATGAGCCCTGGTTTCCTGGCTAGAGCCTGGCTGACGCTCTTCCCCATTACCCCAATCACCCCATGCCCTTGAATTTTATTTCACCCCTGAGGGTCTCTTTCTTTTCTGGGTGCTACCTTTTGGTCTCTTTAACCAGACTTCATCAGGACAAAAAGAAAAGGGTGGGTTAGAGAATGACCCACTATATACCAAAACACTTCTGTGATGTTTCTCTTTTCCATGATAAAGTCAATAAATACTCAGAGAAAGCATAGAAAAGCAAAGAAAAGTCTTTAAAAGGAGAAGTTACCCTTTGTTTCACTACTCAGTGACAACTGATGGTAATATTTTAGCAAACACTTATGCCCCCCACCACTTAATATATTTTAATTTTTCCCAGTTTAGGAAGATAGTGGTAAAAAGCTGTTAAACAAAGCATTCTTGGTAAAAGAACTGTCCTTCTGATCCTCCAGCAAAGCCTCACCTAAAAATTATTCTCCTGAACTATTGTAATGTTGGGGAGTCAGTTCTCACTCTTCTTATGCTTTTAAAATCGTTCTTAATTTATTATTGCAATTCTTTTCCATAACATGCTGCTGCAGTCAAATGGTGGCTGGTCTGAACCACCCAAGATGACTCACTTGTATGTCTGGTGCCTTGGCAGGCATGGCTGAGAGGCTAGGACTGCTCTGTCTCCACGTGGCTTGGGCTTTATTTTTTGGCAAATGAATCCTGAATCTCAAGGGTGAGCATAACAAGGAGGAAACAAAAGCTGCCAGTCTTCTTGAGCCTAGAACTGGCAGAGCACTGCTTCTGTTGCATTCTAGTGCCTAAAACGATTGGGACCAACCCAAGTTCAAGGGGAGGAGAAAGAAACTTCATCTCTAGGCCAGGCTCTGTGGCATCCATCCCTGAGATGGGGGCTGTGCCAAGCTGCTGCCAAACCATGGGCCCCACACACCCATCTCAGGATGGCTCAGTGGCTCAGGCCTGTAATCCCAGCACCTTGGGAGGCTGAAGCAGGAGGACTGCTTGGGGCCAGGAGTTTGAGACCTGGGCAATATAGTGAGACTCCACCTCTATAAAAATCGTTTTTTAATTAGCTGGGCATAGTGGCAGGCACCTGTAGTTCTAGCTACTCTGGAGGCTATGGTGGAAGATCGCTTGAGGCCAGGAGGTCGAGACTGCAGTGAGCTGTCATTGTGCTACTGCACTTCAGCCTGGGTGATGGATTGAGAGTCTGTCGAAAGGGAAAGGAAGGGGGAGGGGAAGGGGGAGGGGAAGGGAAGAGGGGAAGGGGGAGTGGAGAGGTGAAGGGGCGGGGATGTGACTGCTTCTCTCATATTAATATAGGAAGAGCTGGGTGTAGTGTATGTGAGTGAAA